>JAQIXP010000776.1:0-22540 GCA_034700285.1 Proteroiulus fuscus
ACACACTGTTAAATTTTTAAGCAAATTTTAGGAATTTTAGGACATTTATCATAATTTTAGGACAATTTTAGGAATTTTGCAAATATTTATAAAAATTTAGGAATTTTAGGACAGATGGGAGCCCTGGGTTTTATATATAGAATTTAAGATAGAATAAAGGAGCAAACCGTCATTATGGTCTTCAATAGTAGTAACTGCTATCTTGTAATTGCAAAATCTAATCTTGGCTTTGGAATATCCCCTAGTATAGACATTTTTATCCATACGTTAGTGCCTAGAAATTTAAACAAAAATGCATTTAACTAATTTAAGTGCTCTAAAATGTAAAATTTGTAAATGTTATGCTGAATTGAAAAAAAATTGTTATTAAATATTTATTACATGTACTGTATGTCACTTATTTTAAATTCTCAAAATTTAAGGTATCCATATTTCAATAAACCAAGTGTAGAATAATTATTGATACTCATACATTATAGCCTCCATTTTTAAATATAAACTTAGCGAAGCATGTTAAATTCCATTCAAATTGTTATGAGTTGTGGAGGAAATAGAATGATCTTAATGGGTTATGACATCATCGTCAAATTTGTTAATTTTTAAAACTTTTTTCTATCTTGTGAGCAGAAAAGGCAAATAAAGTATTTATTTGCCCTTATTAATGAATAAACGCATTGCTATTGTCAATAATTTCGCTGCAAAACATTAATTTGCCTGAAGCTTTCGACAATAAAAGCTTTGCTTTGGTGTGAACATTATTGCGTAAAACAATAATAAGACTATAAACTTACTGAGATAGACAGTTGAATGATGAGTTCTCGGAGTGGGTACAAGATTCACTTCACATCTTGCTAACATTGAGGTCCATGTTTCATTTATTATATCACATTCTTGAACATCCTTTAGATTTCCTTTCTCAATGGCCCCTCCAAATACTGCAATTTTGCAATTGGCAGTTGACTCACCATAAGCACATGCAGAATGTTTGCACCGGTATCTAGCTTCTATTCTTGGCCCAGACCAAAGGGATCGATTTACGTATGAACTAAAAGTTTCTTTGATTGAGCGTTTGGGATTGACTCCGTCCAGACATGACAAAACGTTCCCGTTGCCAATTAAATGATACCTTAGTGTAGCTGCCATTTCATCCTCATCAACATTCTGGTTCTTCACCGATTCGAAAACATCCACAAAGTCCATTGACGAGCAGACAGGTAAAGCGAACAGGCAACAAAATTGATTACCAAATCAGCAAATAAATGTGAAATTAGGAGCATCAAGCGCTATTGATCACATAATGGCACAAATTCTGGAGTCAACTCCCTTTTCGTCTACTTTTGTAACGTCATTTCCTCTCTTCTGGACGACAAAGGCCGAATTGCCTTGAGAACTGTATGCATAGCTCTTGTGAGTTTCGCCATAGCTCAAAAAATTTCCCGGTTTGGATCCTTTTTGTTGTTCTTTGTACAACACTACAGAAGTGTCCTCATATCTTCTGTGGATTTCAGAAAGAGATTCTGCTACGAAATTGCGGGCCTTATTCATTAGACCTTTGAGCAAAATGGACCCTAAATATGTAATTAGTTTAAAAAAATAAAAATGATATCATTATGTATAAGTTTGTCGATGCAGTGGGAATTTACTGCTCATTAGCAATTATCACTGCATTTGCATGACTCCAAAGACTTGATATACTGAAACAGAGCAAAAGAACAGTGTAAATATCCCACTACTGGCCATCACAAGTAGCGGAGTATTTACTCCGTTCTTTTGCTCGATGCAGTGTACAAAGTCATGCTCAGGGTGTTCATTTTAAGAGAAATCAGCTTTACCAATTCAGGAGCACAACAGCTAGTGACTCAGGTCCCATTGGAAGTCTGAGTCTACAATCATAGTGGGAAAGTGAGGGGGCTTTTTTAGTTCTAAAGCCTTGATATATTTGCAATGTCCAAGAAGGTGCAACCATGTCAATTGACCTTAAACGAACAGTGTGTGTTTAATGTGGGGCATTTTTGTCTTTTTCCAACATGAATCTTGGACAAGCGTGAGTATACCCTCATCACTTAGGTTTTCAATATCAACGTACGGTCTATAACAACAATAATAAACGGGCAAAGTCAAACTGGCAGCGATTAATGCAGATTTTCAAGGAGTTAAAAGTGAAGCTTCGAAAATAACCGGCAAAAATAAATAGGCCTATCGACATATTTTTTATGCTTACCCTTTGAAACCTACCAGTAATCGAGAATAATTACTTATTCTAGTACTACATAATCTTGCCAAACTATACCATCCAAAATTACATAATTGTAGTAATACCTTAGTTATACAAGCAAAAGTAGTAAAAAACCTTGCCTCAAAGACCAGCGACCACAATCATAACATTCTACGGCAGAAAAAACAACACATCGACATCCACGCCCCCGTTCCAACAATAGTACAGTATGCCTCAAAAATAAATGAAAAACTCGTTTTCTTTCAAATAAAATTTCTCCCAAAATGCTTTATTTATTGCTAACTTTGATGAGGATTTCAAATATTCGTAATTATTTCGGACTACAGTTATTAAAGGGACTGAAGTGTATGGAAATTGGAAAACTCAAAATATCATACACCAGCAGCTAAGAATTTAATAAATTTTGTACGGGGATAATTACCGAAATTTAATGTTGTTATTCAGAAGAAAAAAAAGAACAACATGAGCTTTGCTGAATTATCGAGCATATCAGCCACAACTTTCTAAAATTAACCCCCTTTCCCTGCCCTTTTGTAATGGATATAACATACAAGCACATAGGCCTATACATTTCATTTGTCACCATTAGGCCTTATAAATTACAAATTTTTCTTGTATTGTTTTTAAAAATAAAAACAAGAGCGAAAGAAAAAAACAGAAATAAATGTGCAACTTATTTACAAATTTCAAACAGCCACGGATTTACCGAATATTCAGCACCGATTGATCTTGGCAAATATACAGGCTACACCTATAGCTACCATCGTCGATCACTTTTTTTAGGCAGTGTCGAACAATGTTGAAAGCTTTGGTAACTGATGTCAATTAGATAAGATTTTCATACGACTTGCTGAGATTAATAATAATAATAATAATTTATTACTGTATATCAGCTTACGCTTTGTACGGGGGACAAAGTTTAGATCATAATTATAATCACAAACTTGCTGAGATTAATCGGCACTGAAATCCTGCTAACAGAAATTATCTTATGCTGTCAATTTAACAATATTTTTTTTATTAAAAGGGAAACTGCGTTTATTAGAAATTTTGTGAAAAAAATACGTACATTATATATATTTATTGGATCTAAAGCAAACTCTGGCTTTTAACCTATAATGATACAATTATAATTTTCACACAGGTAATAGCCAGTTGAAAATAATTTGCCTTAAAATTACATAAGAAATTGTCTGAAAATATTTTACAAAAATTTCAAAAATGTTATAAATTTTCATTTTCAAAGTCATTAAACTTATAGAATAAAAAACTGACCATAATTTTAAGGAATAAAATTTATAAACAAATGTTGTTTCCCTTTTAAAATATGGTAATAAATGGGATTTGTAAATCTGCTCGTCAATAATAATAATAATAATAATAACAGGAACAAACAACAAATAACGACGACATGTTCGTGACTTTCTCGTCGTAGAAGTTTTATATTAAACTGGACGATATCATTTTGTAGAAAAAAATTTCTTTCCTATAGATTATGCCGACCAAAATAGCCGTACTAAAACGCGGATGCACAATTCAAACACACACACACACACACACACACACGCACTCCCATTCGCTCTTGGGATAAGGAATTCATTCTTCGCACAAAGAAAGGACACCATGATCCAGCACTTATTTGGCAAACATACAAAAAAAATGCGAGTAGGTAGATCGTGGTCCGGCAAAAGAGTTCTGCCATGAGCAACAATAACAACGAGTTTCCTTCATTTTCTTAATACTAATTGTTAAAGAATGATTATCATAATTCGTCACTGGGCCTCAGAGTGCTAGTTTTTTCCGCAGATTCCTCGACAGCCTCAGAATCTATGGACCTGACACGTAAGCGTTGCCCTTTAGATCTCATGGTTGACTCTTCCGACACGACAGTTTCGTGTTTTATACCCAATAGAGAAGGCTGTTCGAGGCCATCGTCAGACGGTAGTACGTGCACATCAACCTTCTCCTGGCTCGTGTTTTCTATCTCACCCCGATCAACAACGGATGGTGGCGGTTGCAACTGAGATTTTCCAGAAACATCTTTCGGTTTCATCAACTCACTCAGCTGATCCAAAAAAACTTTGGTTTCGCCATCCAATTCCTTCTTGTCACCAAGTGCCGTCTGAATAAGCCTTTGCAACGTCTGAACGTATTCTTTTTCACGATGTAACAGAGTAATGATGGATTCCACATCTGATTTTTTCAACTCCTTTCCTGAAAACAAAGTGGAAGCTTGAAGGGCCTCCTTGGTCACATCAATGTTGCTAACTGATAAACTATCTGCATCCTTTTTATCTTTGTTGTCCAACTCGTCGACAGACTGATTGGCTTCTTCTTCTTCTTTGGTATCGGACTCTGCCTCGGCTGGGACCCGTTTGGCGAGCGCGACACTGTCATCCTGACTGTTCACTTGATTAAACATTTCAGTTGTCATCTGCCCATTTTCTCCGAGCCTAATATAGGTTATCTCGCTCGTTTGCAAAAGTGTGTCTTCTGTGTCTCTTGGAGGCGATACTGACTTTATTGTGGATTTGTCACTCATCCTTGCATCAGTCGATTGATCTGAACAAGATTAATTAAAATTTTATTATTGAGAAGGAAACAGTTTGTAATATTTCCAATATAACAATATGACATACATGTTAAAAATTTGAGTAAATTGGAAAGGAACTGGTTAATGTCATTTTACTAATGCATTTGTTTTGCTTCACTGGAAGTTATTGAATAACTATACTTCCCGACAGAAGATAGGGCTTCCCCACAGAAGACCGGGGAAGCACTTTGCGAGTGCCGGTTGAACTCCTGGTTAGATAAGCTGTCGGGAAGTATACCCAAAATTAAGATCACTCTGTTTACTCCATTAATTTTCCTAAATTAATTTAATTTCAATAAAGATAGCTTAAATTCTAAGCTACCCGGTATTCTAAAAAAATTATATTTAACTCTTATAAGGTAAAATGTGATACATATCTTCTATCAATTTCAAAAATTTCTAACATTTAAAGAAAAGAAACCCAAAATTTACTGGCATTTTACAAATATGTTCCAAGTCATTTTTAGTTTTACTATACAGCATGGGTAGGATAAGCTCTCAAGCAATGTACAGAATTAAACTGGAAGTTTACAAGAGAGCAATTGTAAATTTCCAGAAATTGCAGGGTAAAAAATGTATTTGCACAGTACTGTAATGCATTTTATGTGCTAAATATGTTTGCTCACCATACGCAGTTGTGATCTAGTTCACAAGTAGTTCTTAACTGAATCAAAGGACCATGTAACCAAATGGTCTGAAGCTGAAGTGCTATTGTGGTATCCACATGGTCACAATGCCAAAATATGATTAATAAAAATAGTGCGAGCTATTACTAACCATTTGTAGTGTCTGTGAGTGTCACTTTCATTCCAGGATCTTTCTCCAAAGCATCGACTAACACAGCCGCATCCTGTGTAAACAAGAACACCATGGGGATAGTGACGTCCGTGCTGCCATCACCCGACATGGCAAACAGGGGAGACGACGAACTACTCGTTCCAGGAACATTGTCTAAAAAACAAAATTGGTCATTGTTTTGGTAACTTCAGGGTGAAAATGCATGTCATGCTGTTGGGGCTAACCTGTCACTATACCGGCAATAGCGCCGGCATTTTGAAGATGCCTTGCCTTGTCGACGAACATACAATCACCTCTTTCAACGATACCAATTTTTCCACGAAAATAATCTGGATCCAATACATCTTTGCAAGCACGAAGGGGCTTGGCCACGGCAACTTGAGCAGTTATCTAAATAGAATTTGGATAATTTAACAAAACAATCGAGTACAAATGTATTCTAATAATAATAAATAGTTATCAGAAATTGTCCGCTATTCTATGCAACTATAAAGCATCAACTATTAATAACCATGGCTACCACAGTATATGGAAAAATCTAACCAATCATGTCAAAATATGCCTTTTGTACACAATCCCATTAAGATGAAACAATTACTTTAAACTATGAATTCAGCAGACTATTATATAGACCATATTTTGAGCCCAGTTGCCATATCCAAAAGACTAATACTGAACTACATTGCATGTGCAGACGTAATTTTTTTCCCCCATTTTTGTCAAAAAATGATGTTAATTTTTTATTGAATTGTTGATCGCGATAGAAAATACATTTAATACAAAAATCTCAAAGTAATCCATAAAACCGTTTTCAAATGCAAAAATAATTCCACTTGATAAAAATGCATTTGTTAGCATTAAAATAATCCTTTGTTCAGTTTTCATGCTAACAAGTGCATTTTATCATGGTTTTCCATTGATATCAAGGATTCTATACAAAATTAACAAGGTTTTTTGACAAAAAAATATAAAAAATTTGTTAGCGCATGCGTAATAGTAATGTGAAACTCCTCTACTGCGCCAAAGAATGAAAGTGTTGTGCATTCATGTTTAAACATATATTTGCTCAAAGATAGTAATGAGATTATGCCATTAGTGGCTGAGAATGGAATGTGTCGCCAAAAATGGCCAATCTGTGACGTTTCAGAACCTACAAAAGCACCCAATTTTGAAGAGAAACATAAGTCTATATAGAGCGGCTGTGGCGAATACTGGAAGACTATACATTTGGCTTCTGCATTTTATGAGAAGAACAATTACTGGCCAAGCAATCTTACTTTTTATGCAAGAAAACTTTATATGAGATATTTTAAAAATTTCCAATATTATCTCAAAAGCAACTATGACATCAAACTAAAGACCAGGATCCAGCAGATATAAAATTAAGTACAATTTTTGACCGATCGTTTTATCTTACCCAAATATTGCCACTGGAATGGGAAACTGGAAACCAAAAGACATGCAGACAGACACACGGGAAGAAGTCGGTGCACGGGCTAATGGGAACGGCCTCACGCAAATTGGCATTCACCCTCCCAGGAGGGAGAGGTAAGCCAGAAGTCGGATGGAATATAGAACCCCCTTAAAGCCCAACTGGATTACATGTAAAATCAGAGAAAGCGGCACCTGATTAGTAGGAGAAAGGTCAGCTCCGAACTGAGCTGGACCAGCGGCGAGGAATGTCAACTGGACGGAGCCGTCTGGTAGACGGGTCTCGAAATGGACTGCCCTCTGCTGTTGCGATAGCAGTTGCTCTTGAGACTTGGATAATTCAATCATTTCTTGCATGAATAATAAACCCTCTTCGGCATCATCAGACGTTTCAGCCTATAAACAAGTATCAATCAGTTTTCTAATACTGTTCAAGAAGCTGCAAGAAGCTTCTTACCTCAACGTATATGTAAATAATATGTACAGAAAAAAAAAAACCAGAAAATAATACATTTGTAAGCCATAGTTACATATATTGCCCTTACGTGTGCCGTGGTGTGCTGTAGCTGAATGCGTCCATCTGGCAAAGCCATAATGGAAATTCCCATCTTACGGAGAAGCCTCAAATGATCATCATTGCCAGCTTGGAACTCGGAAGCGCGAAGCTGACGGGGCCTAAAGATATTCGTGACATTCAAATTACAAGTAGTTTCCAATAAATTTTCACTTGTTTCTTCATATAAGGAAATTTCTAGTCAAGTGAATTTCAAATGTTTCGAGAGTACATACGCGGTTCTCTGTTTCGGGCATACGCCTTCCACCAAGTTTTTTAACGGCTGTCGAATGGACTGAGCAAAATCAAGTTTTCCAGGAAAAAGATATTCCGTGTTGGGACACGTATGATCATAATCCTCCTCTTCCTCCTCTATAATCTCATCGAGGATCTCATTCATTCGGCCGGGACGCTAATCGCAAATATAACAAAAATGGGGTAAAATACTGCACTCGAACAAAGTAGTTCGAGTGTTAGTTCTAAAGGAAACTTACCACAACCAAGGTGGCATTGGTGAGCCTTGCCAAAGTCAGAGGCAGTAAGTGAGCTTCTGTCGTAAACAGAAAATCGTCCATATCGATAATCAAATCCTCGTTCTCGGCAAAAAGGAGATAGAGATATTTGAACGTTTCGGCCAAGACGAAGGAATCCATGCGATCCTCGTGACTTCCGGTCCGCACGTCTTTCACTGCAGCAAACCCGCAAGGCACCCGAGCAAACTTTTGAAGACTATTTAGGACGTTTTTGCCAACTTCCAAATAATACGAATCACCCGTAGCCTATTAAAAACAAGAAAAAATAAATTACATAAAGCATAGCTTTACTGGAAGCAAATAATCGTCATAATGTAGAAAACTTACCTTGTAAAGGAAATAAGTACTTTCTAAAAATTCTGGACGCAATGGATGTTGACCCCAGTGTACTTGAAAGTCAGTAGTGAAGGCTTCGGGTAAAAAATTGTGCCTTTGCATGACTTGGTAGAGCATCTCGTGCGTTTCAATGGCGGGTTTAATATCACCTTTTAATACCTGAAAGGAATGATGGATATAACGAAAACAAGTCAACCTATTGTAGTAATCCTACTACACCATATTAAAATGTTACCAAAAGTCCAAGCTCACCTGTAATCCAGGCCAGAATGCCAATAATGCATCCATAAAATTGCGGGTGTTGGTATGTGGCCTGTGCATGTGGACATCGACCAGCATGGGTCCTTGGCTTATATACTTCATGACGGCTGAGTAATGCTATTGGTGGCATTTGAATGTAGGAAAGAGAGAAAATGAATTATTTTGCCTGTTCACATTGTTTAATTGAAATACGACATTTGCTCACCTTATTAAAACGATCCAAATAAGTATCATCACCCAATAAAATATAAGCTTTGAGCAAATATTCATAGTAAGAGTCTATGCCAGCTCCAACACCACTATCTGAAAAACGAGAATATTGAATTGTAAAAATTAAACTTTTCAAAACTATATCACTAAAAAAAATATAGGCTGACAGAAGCACTTATCAGACATAACTGGATAATTTTTTTTTAAATTTAACTGTCCAACTAATTTTTGGATGAACTGTTTTAAAAAATATACCAATTGTAAGTATATTTATTGCAGAATTATTCTATTCACAAGTAATGTTGATTTTTATATAAAACAAGCAAGTTTTCCCCATTATGTTACCTCTTGGAGAGCTGAATAAATGCTCGTTCTACATGTAACAGGGTTTATAGCCATGAAATCAACAGCATTTTGTATTTTTAGCAGGCGCCTCACAAAGGACATTTAGGTATAATTTATTAACAGTAAGGCTCAGTAATCACATATAAAGGCCTATAATTATGTTAATCACTGTACTGAAACCGCAACATCTGAATGTCTTAAAAGCATTTTTTGAGATATTGGGACAAATGAGGCCAAAAACTGAGACATCTAGGAATATATTACATTACAGTAGCTTGCAAAACTGTAGTACATTATTATGGAATTATTAAATTATTCGTAAGGAAACGAAGCGGCTCAACAGGGAAGGATACATGATTTTGCAAAGGTGGGGGGGGGAATCGCATATTACGGAAGGAGACGGCCATTTTCTCTGCTTATACTGGACAGCAAAATTTGCTGGCTAAGGGAAGGGGGTAAATTGCCCCCATTGCCCCCCCCCCCTGTATCCGCCCTTGCGGCTCAATCTGATACCCATTGGAACGTCTTAGTTTGATTATCTTAGCAATTAGACAGCGCATACATAAAGAAACTAAATATACCAAAACACATAACGTATCTAAATATACCAACAGCATGCTCATATTTTCGTTTTATGAGTGTGAAAAAACAGCCCCGGGAAGTGGGAAGATACATGGTTCAAATATTTGCAAAAATAAAGAAAGAAATAAATAAATAAAAAATAAAAATAATGAAAACAGCCATTGAAAAAACTATTCACTGGATGCCATCTTAAACTACCAGGTTTTGACTGTTACAATCAAGTATAACAGATTATATGTAAATAATTTTTTTCCGGCACTTCTGTATATTTATTTATAATAGATTTTTGTCCATGTATATTCTGATAAAACTTGATTTTGTAGAGCTAATAATGTGCTGTAGTTGCTCACGTTAATAACCAGGGTAATGGGTTGGCTAGTATATAAGTAGCTATACTGTCCTGACATTAAATTGCAAATATTCTTAAATTAATGTTTCCAGTTTTAAATTGATAGCAGAGAAATGCATATAATCTAGTATTTAAAAACCATAGCGAATTTGTAGAGATGAGGGGCAGTTCGATTCCACTCATGTAGGCAATTCGCATGTGCTTAATAGTTGATCAACAAATGCAACTTGAAACAGGAGAAATTTAATGGGGGAATTTCTTCTATTTCTTACCAGAAAATGTCCTCAGTTGTCCCACTTTAATCAGTAAAAAAAAGATTAAGTTGAATTTAAATTTGGACGCACATAATCCTCGACATTTAAAAGAGTATTACTTTCTTTTTAAGCACAATTTTCGATGTTCTTTGACATTTTCACAGCATTTGACATTAATGTCCCTGTCATCCCACATGCAATTAAAAGCATAAGTGTACAAAACACTGACGGTTAACCGCAGATAGAGTGTACAAAACAAGTTTTGATGTAGTTATCTATTATAAAAACTTCCAACTTTCACATAATTGAGGAAACTTGGGTATTGTGCAGCATCCTTGCATGGTTCTCTACTGGTACAACAATGCCCCCTAGCATGGCATGGTTTTAAGTGTAACAACGACAATTTTCTTTCCTCGACTTCCCCCCCCCCAATCAATATATTTCACAAATGGCATATAACAGCTGATCGAAAGTTTATGGAAGAAAAAAGATCAAATGTTTTCATTTCGACGATATTGAAAATCTCAATTTGATTGATTTATTGGAGCAAGTTGAAAAGTAAAAACTTGGGAGTAAGAGAGCAAATAAAAAAGGCAGCATGTAAAATAAGTTTGTTCAGCCTTACCGCGTCGCACCCAATCCCCGTTATGTATGTTTAGGACGGTCCCCATGAGATCGGACGCCCGATGCCTTAGCTGCCACAAATAATCCATGGCTCGATGAGTTTTTTCCTATTGACGACCGCAAATAAAAGAAAAGAGACGAAAGATGAGCAAGAAAAAGGAAATAAAAAGAAGGAAAAACGAACGGAATGAATAGCATTGAAATGCCAACTCTGATATAGCAAATGTTTTTGCTCCATACTCTCACTTGTTCAATCGTGACAAACTTTCAAAAATGTCAAAGGAATCGATTGACCCTCGATGTCAGCGAAAAGAAACGAGAAATCCTTTCCTTGCTTGCTAGTGAATGTCTTTCACAGCATTTTGAAAATAATTACTAGTCAGGATCCAAATGGGTGGGGGATAGGGAGAGGCGGTGAAAGAGATAATTCGGACTTGGGTGAAAGAGTGAAATTCAAAAGTGTCAGGAAAAATAGATAATGGGCAGGAGATAAAAAAAGAAGGAAATTGGTGAATTTCCTTCATTCTTCAATGTTTTACGGAGTTTTAAGAGAATTTCCACGCACGCAATAATCTTTAGAAGTTCCCTATTAACTTTTAAACAGTTAAAAAATGCCAAAACAATAAGAAAAAATTTCCCCAGTGGTCAGTTATTTATGCAAGCCAAGTCCCCATCCCATTCCTCCTCTAAAAAAAATTGTAAAAATTACTCTATCGGTTACAGCGCTATACTTTGCCTATTTGACATGGAATTAAAACTTTCCATAATGGATTTTTCTTATATTTCATTGGTCAACTTTCACACCAGTTAGTTTTATACCAATTTTGTTTCATATTGTCATTTTGCTGTAGGTTCTATATTATATTGCATTATTGGAAAATTTTCATAAATGCTTGCTTTAAAAAAAACCAAGAACAATTCAGAATTTTTAATTTCCGAAAATTTGCAAATTGCATTTAACTTAGTATTATATTATAGTTTCTATCCTCATAAATAATGTACACTACACTTGTATGTTTTTCTACATAGATCTATGCAGATGCGGGGGTCAACTACAGTACTTTTACCTCAAATATTGGTTCTCCGGTGAGCCTACTGAGGGCAGCAAATTCAAGAATCATCGTCCCAGCACAGGCTGTGCAGGTTTCCCTCGAAGTTCCTAATTTAGGAGATTTCATTCCATAACGGAGATTTATCTGTGATTTAGAAGAAAAATAAGGATATGAATTACACGTTTGTTAGGGCTAAGAAGTGATCATTTTGATTATTATTTTAGATATGCCATACAATGAATATACAGAATTATTTCCAAAGTAATTAAATTATGAAATATTCCATCAGAGTGAACACTAAATGATGATCATTATACCAATAAGACCGTTCAGTGTCTCTCTAGTGAAGTGACACATTTAATTTTGAATAAAGGTTAATTTTCATAAATATGTTGATGCGTTTTTAAAGCATAACTTTTAACAGAAGAAAATAATAACTAATAGTATTACACATGTCAAAGAATATATTTCACTATCCCTCAGAGTTGGCACTCCCCCTGGCCACCACACTTCCACCCATATTAGATTCCTGTATGCTTTTAAAATGCACTGTAATTAAATTTAAATCTACATGTCGGTCCACGCGGGTGTGAACAATAATTACATTAAATTGTGAACAGGTTATTGTGATGTCAAAAAATATTTGTGCTTTTTGGATCAACAAAAGTTTAAACAGGAAGATTCTAAAAATCCTACATTATGAAATCGTGGTGCTTTAAAGAACAATGGTTGCAATTCATTCTAATTTATGCCAGTAAAACGTAATCTATATTTTGCATTATAGATTCGCTTATACTGTGCTAGTACAATGTCTAATGCACCATGCAAGCGAATATATAACTAAAGATTTCGTGATCTGAGATTCAAATTGGAATCAATAACTGACACCAAGTCAAAAGGTAAATTCCCCTAGTGAAATGCTCAGAAGGTGATTTCAGACTCAAAACCAGATTTAAAAGCAAAGTTGGAGGGAGGGGGAAAGACGACAACTATTTTCCAAGATAGAATAGTCAAAGTGGTGTCGGTGATAAATCAATATCTCATTCTGAGGTAATATTGACAGCAAAACCATTTGAAAAGCCATCTTATAGTCCGCTTAAAGAATCTGGCATGCGTTAAAGATGGGATGGCCTTCCAATTGTCCCCAGGAATGTGAATAAGGAGAAAATGTGAGTGTGTGTACTGAAGTATGACACCATAAAGACGAAGACACGATGCTATGGTAGCTAAGCAACACACAGGCTTACGGTGGAACCTAAAGTATGAAAGATCCAAATAGGATCTTTACTAAAGGCTCTTCATACGGAGCGTAATATATCTGCCAAAATTGCAATCAGTGTAGATAAACTTTAGTTGAAAGTATGAAGCAGGTAGTTTTCAAATATTTTACTTGACAATTTTTAAAGGATTCAATAAACTCTGACGAACTAAAATAACTGAGCTCAATGTTATGATTGTATCCAAGATAGCTAATGCCTGCCTGTTCAGTTGTTTTTCAATCAACAAACTTTTTGAATGAGCTATCTTATACTAGGGGTAAGAAGTCTACATCATCTTCTTTCTGTCTCTCTGAATCCACTCCTATGAATGTATGTTATTAATGAAATGAATTAAATATAATAAGAAAAAAGTTGAAATTTGTAAATTTAAAAAAAAAACAATTATCGACAACGGTTACTCAAGTTAGTAACCACAATTTGCAATTTAGTAGTAGTAGACTACACCCCCTAATGCAATATGCAGATTATCCCCATTTTCGGATGGTTGCACCCATTAAGGCCAAGCAGTTTTGCCACTATTAACTACCAGAGGCATGAATTTCAAACCATCTTTCGTTTGGAACGACTACGCTGATTTCTACAGTATTACAGCTGACTCAATAATGTTCAAACAGTTTTACCTAATTTCACATAAAACCAGAAACTTATCTTGGAATAAGACCAGATTTTAGATGGTTTACATTTTATTTTGTTTTATAATAATAAATAAATCTCAGTTAAGCATCAAGAGTTCCTCATTTTATTTTAATAAGTTAAAAAAAAAATGTATACTCTATAACTAGCTTTATTCTGATATTTTTCGTTTCAAACTACATGTTTTAACTTGAACGTCATTGTCATCCAGAACCACATCTCAGTACTAATGACCTTTCCGTAAGGACTGTTGACACAATTCATGCTATCAATCATTATGGGGTCATTACTCAATGATCCATCCTTAGTAAGGCAGAGCTAGTTTTTATCCAATCATCTACCCATACCAGACCTGTACATCAAATATTTTCACTAAAAGATACCATATTGTGACGTTATCACCATTCTCCACCTTATATAATTGACCAGTTAAATTGCAAGCTTTTCTGTTCCATCCAATGGTTATTATTAACTATTAAATCTAGCTGTTGAAAAAATTATGCAGGAATGGATCACCCTATCTTTGCTTGGTATCATCATTTCATTGCAAGTCAGACATATACAAGTCTATATCACTCCCATGATTTACTTACCCTCGGATGTGGCACTCCAGTTGTCGTATTAAATGCAGGTAGAAGTCGATATCCAAGTTCCTTAGCCATTGTCAAAAGTTCTCCTTGGTACCACTGCATGTGACCAATTCTGTCCTGAAGGTAACTGGCCAAGATGTGACCACTGAGAAGGCCACTGTAAAACAAATATAATATTATAAATATTACAATAATAAGTGACATTTTTGTCATTGATTTAAAATCAACAATGTCCAATTCAATTGATAGCGTACTTACCCCAACATTCTAATGTTTGTTTCAAACACTGAAACTACGATGTCGTGATCGAAAGTTACATCCCGGATCACTTTTCTAACGGCAATTTCAAAATTGTCAACATCACCAAGTACCTAATGAAACAAAAAATATCAATTAAAAATTAAAAATATAATGCAAATTATAGCCTCTACAATTTGCCCTTGAATAAGCATCGTTTTATATTAATGTGCCAGGATTGGAAAGTAATTGGGCAGTAACGTGTTTGAAAAACGTCTGATTGAATTTATGGGATTAGATGGCAATTTGAATTAGATTGAATTGAATCTAAACATCTAAATTGAATTAGATGGAAAACAATAAATTAACCACCGATTTAGAAGGTTTAACTTAAAAAAACCACTGCATACAAAGCCTTTTATTATTTAGGCACATATAAGAATTTGGTGTATTTGATTAAGGAAAACAATACATTTAGCAAAGATTCCAGGGTATGGAAATCCAATGAGCCCAGCCAACTAGTTTGTGCATTACAACAAATAACGTCTCGCTTTTATTTATTGATTTAGGTGTCACGTATCATATTTTTCAAAACAGTGCAATTTGAACAAAAAAAGAGTAGCAGTGAGTCCATCAACTTTAGTAATATATTGTCAATCTGGGCATCGTTTATCATCTTTCACGGCATTCCCCTTCCATTCATATTCAAAATTATGCTAAAAGCTATCTCGCTCACTTTTTTTTCCGCCCTACATTCAGTCTGAATTGTCTCCAAACTGAATGAAAGGAAATATACAAAACCGAACTTGGGTTTTAGCCATGCAACGAAAGAGAGCGAGAGAGAGAGAGGTCGATACGCTCGAAAATACCGATATCGATAAGAATGTACACAACACTCTAAAACAAAACGGTTGATGGGATCAACTGTTAGAATGTATTCATTCACGTAGAATGATACGATGGCAATATAACTTTAATAGCTTTCCTGTTATATTCAATTCAATGCAATTCAATACCCTATAACCAGCATCATATATTTCATTCATTTTTTAACATGAGGATACAAGATAAATCAATACCAGTAGGCTAATAAAGTGGTGTATTCAGGAACTAGGGCCGACTTCTATACTAACTCTTCTAATTTGCAAAAGTTTACAATGAGCATATTGCATATCTCAAATCATTCATATTATTCTCATTTCCCAAATTGATTAAATATTCATTAAAAATTGTATTAAACAAAATGTAAAATTTTGCAGAGTAGAGATGACCAAGAACATTTATAAGTTTAAATTACACATCATATTGATTCATGCCCGGTAAACTTTCAAAATAGAACAATTCGATGGTATTAACTAACTTAATGAGGATGACCCAACATGTACCTTTAAATACATAAATATCTTTAATACATAAACATCCCGATCCATTACATTTTATTCAATAAAGTTGCAAATTAATTTTTTCTAATAATGCATATGACCTTAAACTTTTGCTATGCACTGGCGACCATCTTAGCTTATACAGATATTGTGAACTGACCAGAATTGACCCAAAACACAAGAAAGCAAACGGCATTTGGTCTGATGCTCATATAATTGAATAATAATTTTCATATATTTTCAATATAATTTTCATTAATCAGAAAATAAATTAAATCGAATATGCACTCTATATATTTTCTCTTTCTACCCGAAATTGATACCAGTGCCTCTCAATTTAACACGTAAAAGAAGAAAATAAAAACATAATTGATATATCTTACCACTAAAGTATCTAAGGAATCCACTAAAGTGAGAGAAAAACTGAAACGAGACAAAAAAAGCAGAAATTAATTAATCACGCCATTACTTTAGGCGTGCACGCAACTTGGGCAAAGCAGAACTATCAAATCAATTAAACAATTTAATAAGCAATCGGATGTAAAAAAAAAAAAAATACATTTGGTGTGACGGCACCTTCATTATGAGCAACTACTTCTACTTTAAATCCATTTTGGCTAGATGGATTGAGGAAAAAATGGGAACATTGTGCCATACGCGCTCGTATGTGCATTCAACGCATTCCATTACATAAAGCTGTCACCCAATGGATTATTGTTCGAGGCCCCCGCCTCCCCCATATTCATAGCACGAGGGTGCCGATATTTTATCTGCCTCCCCCATCGAAAAATGTTTTTCTTTGGGGGGGAGACTTCAACCGTAGAAGAAAGGTGTTGCAAATGGGAGACGTTTAAGAAACGTGCCGATGATCTTTTTACGCCATAATGTTCAATCATAAGCAAAAAAGAAATAAAATAGAAAAAGAAAAAAAGGAGGAAAAGGAACGGAAATTCTTAAAATGAGCGAATATAGGCATTTTATAGGAACCATTTGGAGCACCTGCGCTACAACGAGCTCAGAATGAGAAAGGGACCAGGAAATATTACGAGTCGTAGGTAGCGATAAGAGCCCAATGGGTCGCAGTAGCATTATGAATCTTTGGCAATGTACAAAACGAGTCGAGCGCAATAAGACGTAAATCATTTGGAGGGAATCTTTGGCTATGACAAATCATTTGGTCATAAGATGGCCACCTGAGACCACCTAAGAATTTGGAAAAGGGCTTGCTAGTCAACTTCAAGATTTAGAGACCCTAAGATCTTGGGAATTACATGCACAGAAATCTTACGAGAAACTTGTTTTAAACGTCAGGCAATGATTTTCGAATGGTGTGACGTGACCTCACTCAGATAGCGGGTAAGATAATTTTCCATTGCCGAAGATGCTGCTTGTATCAAATCTGATTACGGTTGATTTGACTATATAGCACTGTCATTAGTTCAAAAAAAAATGCTCAACGTCGCTCAATGCAGAACGCGTTTTTTCGTGTGTTTGCATTTTTTAACAGATTAACCCCCCCCCGCCCCTCCCCCCCTCCTTCCCAAACGCCACTGGGCCCAAGCAAGACAATACTGGAATAGCTTGGATAGCGATTAAAGAGCGCGCAGTGTGTAATACGCAGGATGCATTGCAACGTGCTCGGATTGACAATATTTCATCGTCCATCAAATGCAAGGGGCACACGTGATTATCAAACGAAATGAAAGTTACTGAAGGGAGCAAGGAAAGGGGGGGGGGGGGAGAGGGGGGAATTGAGAAAAGAAGTAAAAAAATAGTGGATGCTAGCGCACCAAACGTTCGTTCAAGCTCTTTTCTTCTCCTTTCTTATACTGGTTGTCAACACACACATACAAAAAATGTCTTCATCATCATCATCGTGGTTGTTGGCACGATCAACGGATGAAAAGAAAAGGAAAGCCATCAATGGTCCAAAGCGAATTGAGTGGCATTCGGAACATGATAAAAACATTAGCCAACGATTGATGAAAGTTCTTATGACCCTTTCGCTCGTTACGCATCTGTACAGTTCACATGCGTTAAAGAGCCGAAGCAAATAATAAATGGAGGAGAAAACAAACTTTTTCTTAAAAAAAGAGACAACAACAACAATCTTAATAGCAGAATACGAAAGGAGATATCTGGGACAAAGAACGGTCGAAGGAATAGATGGCATTTTCGTCAAGATAACTTGCATAAACCTCGATTTTTTAAATTTCTTCAAATACGAATGTTTCAAATTCAAACTGAAATAATCGCAAAGAAAAAAACTTCCTAAAGCTTTGAATTCAAAATAGTGAATTTCTAGACAGTTCCAAGTTTGCTAAGTTTGAATTCCAAATATATGGATATTAATGCTATAATGCACTTGAGCAATAAAAAAATGATCTAAATATTCGAGCATGATTTTGATTATAAAATAATAGATTCTTGTTGCATGACAATTGAATTTTTAATGATTGCCTACTAACCAACGGATCAAGCAGTAGTAACTATCACTATCGAGGTTCAAAAATCTTGTTTCAATGCTACTGAAATGGCTAACTTATTTAGTGCTATGGTATTTATGGTAATTAATTCATATGATGGGAAGCAGGGCAACATTGCAATTACGCCCATAGACTTGTGCCCCCACCCCCAAGGATGCATTGACCGTTGCAAATTTATTTTTTTGGCATAATAATTTTCAATGGACACTGAGATCTTACTGAACAGATGCCATTAGACATTGCAATTTTTCGGCACCAAAATATTTCAAAAGAAAATGTCACCTTTTCGTTTTCATTTTGATAGATTATTTTGCAGGTGTAGCATATCTGATTTTAGTCAAGGACTCGTCCATAAATTACGTTTGCATTTGGAGGTTACAACATAATTTATGGACAAACCCTAAGCACACTGAAAGAGCTGGTGATTATTCCTCGCAGAAATACACAATCAACCACAGTATCATGGGGCTAAGGGAGGAGGGGAATTCACCCTAACTTCATACCCGTCTCCGTACTAATTATACGCCTTGGTTAATTTGACACCAAATTTACTCCTCCCCCCTCCCCAAAGGTAGGACATTTTGTGCTTGTAAAGTCTTTCACCCATAAAATCCCATTTTCTCCAACTTGCATTCTGAGACTTCAATAACAAAATACAAAATTAAAAACGCAGCCACAAATAATCAATTATAACTAAAACAAAGTGAAGTCTGGACAGGGTTCGTACACTTACATATAAATAAAATTCAAGGACTTCCAAGGACCATTTATTCAGTTTTCAAGGACCTTTTCATGCCTTGTTTTGAGCTAAAACGTCCATCTAGTGCCAAAATAAAGCAGGGTTCCCAATAATTTTTACCAATTGAGTTCCCTGACCAATTTCAAAACTATTTACATACATATTGACACTACACTACTATCGGCCTATTGCTAAACCTTTATTTTCCACATAACTTCCCCTAAACTGATGACATCATATTACTGCCTCTTAGTAAAGTGTGTTTAGTTTGTGAAAACTACCATTTCTTGTTTCATTATAATTTGATTACTTATTCCACAACCATTCTTACCATTTTTATTTTATTTTCATTACTTTTTTGTTCAGCAATTTTCCTGACTTTTCACAAGTTTTTTGGAAAATTCCCTGACTTTAAAGTTAATTTAAAGTAAAATCAATTTTTTTTGGTAGACTTCGGTCTACTTTTATAGTTAACAACTTAGAATTACTTTTGTAGTTAACAACCTAATCTACTTTTATAGTTAACAACTTCAAACTACTTTTAACAACCTAATCAAAATCCATTTTCAAGGATATTTAAGGACCATCATCAAAATTCAAGGACTTTCACAGCCTTGACATCACTTTCTCATATTTCAAGGATTTTCAAGGCCCGTACGTATCCTGGACGTCTTAAGGTTGTCGATATTGGTTAATTCTCGGACAAATTCTCACTGGAAGCTTGACCACACGTCGTACAAGCACTTGAACGGTGGCTTTGCTACCGTTTTGAAGATTCCTCCCAAATGATTCCCACGCCTAAAGTGACATACAATCACAGTGGGGGCGCTAGCAATTCATTGTATGTATGTTGCCAACTTATTCGCCGCAACCATAAAGTACGCTGCGTGCAACATCCGCAAAACCAGACAGTGGTGTAGTTAAACATGCCGTCGGTCTCTTGAAATGTTGGAAGTAAGATGCAATTAAAACGTTTCCTACCATCGTTTGCTATTATATAGTGTAGGTTTTGTGGGCTTTTACTTTGATTGCCTAACCCCAATTAAAGAAATCCGATTGCTGGGATACGCCGGTTAGGATTAAAAAGAAAAAAAAGTTAGTAACAGGTTCTGAACTCACTTTCCTAAAGCGTCATCGATATCTCCTCGACTAGGTTCAGAATCACGATATCTCCCACGACAACTTAATGGCATCAATTCATCGGCCGGATAAGCGTTGTTCTGCAAGAAAAAAAAAAAAGAAAAATAAAGATAGTACAATAAAAAAAAAAAAAGTCCGTCAATAATTTACGAATATCGGCTTTTGTACACGCATTTAGCGAATCGATTTCAATGTCCGGATGGACACATACAGCACCAGTTGACCATCAGTTTAGGTCTGGGAGAACAAAGAAACTTGACCAGGATTTGTTTTCTTTATCGCCAGAGCTGCCCTCAGGGAAAACACTGCTTGTAATGGTTGAAATAAATGGCAAAGAGAAGTGGAAAAGAGAAAAGAATCCGTTGGGAGTTTTAAAGGGGAAAAAATGTTTTCAGTCGAAAGAGAGAGAATTAACCGAATTTTAGAGATTTCAGCAAAATGTTGGAGTTGGGAAACGTCGCTTCTGTTGCATTCTATCATTTGTGCTTAATGAATGCCATTTGTGAAAGGAGCAAAAAATTTTATTGGAGAAAATAACGGATTTTATTTTTTTAAAGCAAGTCCGGAAATGCAATGAAAAACAGCCTTAATGTGATTTTGTTAAAAGGAAATAATATTACAAATACACGAAGAATGAAGTTTTTTTCTAGAATTTTTCGTTTAAAGTTACAATTGAGAATTAAGTCTTTCAATTTCAAAGAGTAAGATACATAACTTATCTTACAAGATGCATAATTTTTTTACTCTACTGATTTAAAATTCAAGTTATAATGTTTGTACTACAATTAAATGTGTTTCAAAAAATCAAACCCCATTCGTTTATATTTAGCCAGTATGTAGTAATCCTCACTTCTAATAACATGAATTTTACATTGAAATCCCCATAGGCCTATGCTGTTAAAAGTGTGGACAGCCCCCTTAAAAAGACTTCAGGATTACTACATGATTTTACAATTCAAAGGCATCCATGATGGAGATGCAAACATAAGCATGGCAAATGGTTATTCGATACAAATGCCATATGCAACCATTTAAACTTATTTCTTTTGGAGTATCTAAAAATTGGTGAGATGATTGCAATCACTGATAGCTTCGATGCTATGGTGAATTGACTACTCACAGGGGTAAATGCATCTATAGCTTCTACTATCGCATAAAGGGCTTGTGCTGCCTGATGACGTTAGTCTTTTGTTGCTCAATTTGCAAAGTTTGAAACTGTCATTTTTTAAAATTATAGCAAGATAATGGTTATGAAATTTTGTAAAATATTTTGAGTGCTAATGTTTGTAGGGTTATCTTCCCCTTTACGTAGCATGACATTTCTCAAATCCCAACAAGGCCTACACGCAATATGTAGCTCTACTGACCACAGAAAATACTAGGTCTATGATACACGAGCATCCAAGCATGTAACCAGATATTGTATAAGTACTTTGTATTTTCTTGACCAACAGTATAGACCTACATTACATGTACTCGTAAATAAACAACATAAATAAACAATAGAGCCGGTTGAAGTATTTTTTATTCTCTTTTATTTAAGTTATATTTTCAATTAAACCTTATGTCCACCGCTTGAAAGATTTCGCTGTTTTACAGGAGTCCTTCATGCAAGTAATCCTGTGACAGCACCGTTAAGAAGTCAGTCTCGACCCCATTGCCCAATTTGTAATTGGCAAATTAGGCAAAGCGGTCACCAGAACACAATCAATGATTACTCAACAGGCAATTGGTACTAACATGGCAATATAAGAATTTAATAAGCTAATTTGTTGAATTTCTGTTTACTTTTCGAGGGCTTCCATTTTCAAGCCACATGCACTGTCCTGTAGAAATTTTTGTTCCGAAATGGGGCTCAAAGCACATGCCAATTACATTGGATTTGCTGGACTGTGC
>JAQIXP010000777.1:0-22519 GCA_034700285.1 Proteroiulus fuscus
TCAGCATGCAAAATTCTATAAGATACACCTGACATTTCTTCAGTAGCAAAAAAAAAATTTAAATTTGTTGACCAGTGTTATTTAATATCTGGATATAACACAGTGCTAAATTTCCTATATTAAATATTATATCCAAACGATTAACTAAATTAAAAGAAAATAATTATTAATGCACATAACCAACTTAATGATGCAGTTTTGATGTTAATTAATCGACATCAGGGTCTTCTTTTTAACTGTTCTATTTGAATTCATATGATCACTCTTTTTCTGATCAAGGTAATTTAGAATATTGTTGACTAAACATTGTTTCACTCCCCCCCCCCTTTCCCTAAAATTTCTAAAACAAAACAGAATTTAGGGTATGCAGACCTATATTATTTCCATCTATAGGAACTCTGTAACAATAAGAATGCAATCTCAGTGCATATTTATTATATACATATAACTACTGTTTTTTATTGATACTATTCTAACACACTACCAACATAACCAGAATCTCTGATAATAATAATTAGAGAAAATTGACAATTGAAAACGCTAATTTTAAAAATACTTTAGTAAATTTTGACTTCCAGCTCAGCACCAACATCAGGGCTTTGACATCTTAAACTAAAAAACACATTTTTTAAAAAATATTATTTAATACCACTTTTCTACTCTCTTCTTGATAAATGTATCAAGCCAGACATCCTTACAGTGTATACATACTTAGCAAATATTTATTGTGTATTTTGCTGACATTTGCTGAAGCTTGAAAGTGTGGACAGTTTTGCAGAAGAGAGAGAAAAGAAGCTTCGTTTTAAGAAAAAATCAATACGGGACCTAGTCTGGGAAATGTTTTTTTTTTCTGGGGGAGCTTTTGGATGGCGTTTGGAGGAGGGGGGGTTAGGGGGAGTGGGGAATGAGGATAGGAATAGTATGGAAGTTGTGGGGCAATATTTGATGATTGCATTTTCTACCCCCCACACTTTTTCCCTTGATCTCTTTTGTCAAATGTGGTCACCAGCTTGGTCCAATGGGATATTCCATGAAACACGCCTATAGGCGCAACCATTAATGTTATTCCCACTGCGTAGTGGTTGGGTAGTGAACCCTAAAACGTCAGGATTTACGTCATTTCTGGGGGTTAGCAACTCAGGCCATGATAAAGGACACTCCAGGCTAATGGAAAAACTACACTGGAGCGATCCTAGTGCCCGTTTGAAGCATTACATTTTTTGTAGGCTGAGACAAAGTAACATTCTTGAATGCAAATTCTGATTTCTTTTTAAAATGGCTTCCATAGAATAGGCATAGGTTCCTGAAACAGGGAACCACTATAGGAGGAGAAAAAAATTATAAATGATACATTTTTAAATACTGGTATGTGCAGTGTAAATAGTATACAGGCAAGGCTAGACAACTGTTACAATTGTTTTTAATATTCAACATTTTTACAAATTGAAAATCATGCAGTTTTTATAAACTATAAAGTCTTTTATAGTTGCATATAAGGAAAGGGGGAAAGGACGGAAGAAGTCATGCAGTTTGACTTTACTAAACAACCTTGCTGACTCTTGAGTGTAGTTATAGATGGCATTATATTTACGGTAGTCAATAAAGGAATTATATATACAACAGTGAACAGCTTACCTATACTAAATAACTATCATACTAAACTCAAAATTCTTTGTTTTGTGCTGTTTTCCTAAAATTCCCCAAAAAATAAAGAAATTTAAAAACAATATATCTTTATATTTGTTGAAATTTTCCATATTAATTTATAAGATGACTGATCGGCGAATAGAGTGACTTCTGGGGAAAACAAAAGTATTTCATTCAAAAATTTTAAACATATATTATAATAAATAAAAACAAATTTAAGATTTCCTCAAAGACTTCATATCTGCTGTGAAGTGCTATGACAGCAAACAATATGTCTGCTGAAATGAGGCCAATTGCAGTAGGCATATTTCCCAAAATTGAAAAAAAAAGTAAAAAAAAAAAAAATAGAAAGAAAACCCCCTGGAAGCAATTTCGAGTGTTTCTTTTTTATGCCAAAATTCAAATAGGATCGAAATTCGATTTTTTGATTAAATCAAAATATTGGATGCTGAAACAGGAAATTACAACGCATTTCCACATAGAATTACAATAAAACTGTTTCTATGCCCTGAGTGGACAAAATCCGTTTGGACCAATATTGATCCTCCCATGCAAGTATATACGCTATATAGTAGATTGACATTTTTCCAAAATGGTTTAATTGTCAAATATCTAATAAATAATTATTATATAAAGATATATCGATTTTATATATTTTTTTTCATAGAAAAACATGAATTCATGTAAATATGGTTTGAATTTATTAACCTTAGTGGCTAGGGTTCTGCTATTTCTTTATTGCAAATAAAATAAATGTAAGACCTACCCTCATGCTGTAAGTATTTGACTTTAAAATGACATGCTTTCTTGTACAGATTTTCGTATCTCCTTTCTTCCCAATCTGTTTGTATTCAACTCGTTAATGTTATTTCATACTAGTTCAGAGAAATCATGCAAATTTGTATACATTTAAATATATATAAAAGTGTTGTGGTGGAATGGAGGAGACATATGATTCTGAGAAATATAGTACAAAGCCCCCAAGTTATAGGCCTACATAGAAATGAAAAGGTCGAATCTTATAGAACTTACAAAAAATGGTTTTGTTTTAAAGTGGTTCTGACAAAAAATATTTTCAAAATATATTTCTATTTTAAAATGGTTCTAGCTCAGAGCTAGAATTTCATAAAAGTATGCTTTTTCAGGCTATTTAAATTATACGCATTAGAGTAAAATTCCGAGTAAAATCAGAATAACAATGGAATATTTGTCTTAAATTGAATTAAATTATGCCACCTTATTTCGGTATAGCCATTTTGGATGTTGATATAAAATTGTTAAAAATGTATTAACATTAACGTAAAAAATTAATGTGAATATTGTAGTAAATCGATATAAATATGACTTGATCAATTCATTAAAAACATTAAATAAAATCACTTCCGAGAAAGTTCAATTGATCATTTTACTTCACTTTATTCAGTTTGGATACATATTCTAATTTAAATGTTCTTGTGTATAAGTATGTGATGTTATTGATAACTTTTATGCAAGGCTGTTTTTTAATCCCCCCGTTTAATACGTTGTAGTAAGTCACTCCCATTTTCCTAGAATCCCTGAAGCTTTTCCACCAAATTATTGAATATGAAACTTCAAAAATAAATTTTTGCATTTATTTCGATAAAAATAAAATGATTTATAACGCATGGATGGTTAAGATAGTTTCCTCCATAAATCGAGGCATTTTTACATTTTTAGCGGTACTTTCATACAGGATCAAACCAACATGACATCATCACAAAAGTATTTGGTATAAATATATGCATAATTTAATTGATAATAATTTAGCAAAATTAAATGTGAAATTTCTGCAAAATAGATTGAAAATGTTTCCAAATTTTTTTTTTATAAGAAGTCATCTTTTATCTGCTATTTATCATGCTATCCGATGAAAGATCAATGCAATATAGTTTGTTTCTCTTTTTTTAGATTAATGTATTGCATTATAAATTGCGATAATGTACAAGTCCATTATAAAAATCTAAAATCAATATCCATAATAAAATTAAAAATGAATTTACATTATAATGGTTGCAGTTTATTTAATTGGTTCAAGATGATTACTTGACAATAATGACAAAGAACAAAAAGTCACTAATTACTAAACGAACAATTAATTCATTTTATTCATGCAATTATTAACATTAAAATTTTTTTTGAAGTAACAACCTATAACCAGCCTTAACCAATGAATTTAGAATAAAAGATGAATTTCATTCATTTTTAGTGTCTGTTCATTGTCGATTTATTGTAAACCAATAGAAATATGGAATTCATGCAGTTTTTTTAATTGTGGTTTTATTCTAACATGAAAATGTTTTTGAAAGTAAATTTAATTCCATAAGAATTACACAAAGTTCGTTACTATACTGCATGTATACTGTTATAGTGACACTATCCCATGCAGTGTCACCAACCATATCCCTGGACGTGTCATTCAATGCATTTTCGTCATTTTTTGATAATTTTCAGTATACATATATAACCTATTTGCTGACATTTTCTATTCGCAAATGTTCCAGTTCTTCCTGGAATGTCATAAAAACCAGCAATGATGCAGCCAATAAATAAACTCAACAGACTTATAAATAACATGATTTCAAAATGGACTGATATTTGTGATATCTTATAATATTCACAACTGTCAATCGCGTATTGATTTTTTTGCGTGTGCATGCTAATATTGATGATGGCAATTTTAGGATGTATGGAGTGGATGAAGAGAAACAGGAATCTAAAAATGTAGAAGTTGGTCCTAAAACCTCAATAAGACAAATGATACGTCATGTAAGATGAACTGGGTTGCCTTTTGTATTTGGGATGTGATGCACGAAGTACAGTTGGATGAATGTCTTCCACCCTAAATTCTCCCCTCTAAAAAAAAAGCCTTCGTTTTATATCTAAATATCAATGCGTATTAGGTGAATAAAGAGACTTAAGAATCTTACTGCATTTGGCTTTTGATCTTGCTCCAACAAACATTTCTGAAGCTTTTTCAATGGCGACTGGTAGGCTTAAAAAGCAAACTTATTTTATATAAAAGCTCTCTCGCTGCTCTGAGTCTAGGAAAATAAATGAATTTGGGCAAAAGGCATCATCCATCACTTTTCTGATCGCAAGTTTGGACCAGTGGGGCCATTCACGAAGCAAAATAAATGAACGAATAAAAAATATAGGCTCAAATGACAGTCAGTGATACATGCAAAAAGCATACAGAAAAAAAATCACTAGTTTTTACCCTGGAAATCGAAACTTTTATATATATTTATTTATATGAGAATAAAAAAATGCATGCAGACTTGCATAAATATTCAAGGAAAAAATTGTATATTCGCTCTTTCTCTCTTTTTTCCGAGCTATTACCAGTTTAGGATTTTTTTGAAATCAATTTGGAAAATGAAACTTTTTTCGACGTATAGCATTTATCATAGTTTCACGTTAGATGTTTTTCACCATATGATACCAAAACAGTCACTTTACAAAACTGAATACAAACTTCTGTCCAAAGTTTCAAACCAACTAATCCCAATTGTTTGATTAGATATTATAAGAACAAATTGTAATTTGTGAATATACTTATGCCCAGCTTCCACTATATATTTATTTTCATTTTAAGTTTTGTTATATGTAGCCTGACCCAGCATTGATTTCTTTTCATATTGTTTTTTTATAACACGATTTAGAAACTTTTGATGAATTCCTTGCTGTTTATTATTGATTAAAGTTAAATTTTACAGCAAAACGTCATTTATGGCGCCATCTATTGCTGGTGAAAACAGTTGAAAACGTGTCAATTTTCTGAACTGGGGGAAAGAAAAGTAGCCAATGCACATGTAAAAGCCGCCATAAATGGCACACGTCATCGAAAAATCACCAATATTGATTTGCCCATCGTCCATCCTACTGCGCCCTTATTGGAATCTGCTTTGACAGATCGTGCCGCCCTTTTCCATTATGGATGAGTCCAAATTAGAAAGGGTAAGGGCAGTTATTTGTTAAAATTCCTGATTAATTTTCAATTAAAAAAATTATATATTTAAAATTAAATGGATACTTTCTTAAGCTTACGACAATAGCCCACTGGCCCCACTCTAACTGTAAAAATGGTGAAAAGTGTTTTTCCGCACAAGAACTAATGTATCACAGCGCCATCTGTGGTTTTGAATTGAAATTCAAGTTGTCAGTACCCACATCCTTTGTTTGTAAAATGATAAACACACTTAACTTTAATTTACACAATTTGCAAATACATAATTTGAATATCTTTGAATCTGAGCATTGTGAGCAAGAAACCAATTTGTGTAGATTTTTTTTATATGGGGGTGTATTATGAAATGTATGAGTTCAAGTGGTTGGAAAAAGTTAATAGGACAACCCTATTATTTTGCATTATATCTGTAATAAACTCTGAGCCAGGTTATCCAAATGTTTTGTGTGTTTTGCAATTTTGGGTTATGAGGCATGAAAGAGTTATTTAAGAAAAAAGTAAGAAAAGCATTGTGAGTTTGAAAAAGGATTGGGGTGGAGTTTAGTAAACTAATGTGCCATGCAAGTAACTGCAGCAAACACACGTTGCAAAAGAAGAGTTTATTATTATACAAGAGAAAATTTATAAAGAAATGAATTTTTTACGAGCCCTCATAGTTTCCCTAAAAGCATTGTTGTGTTTTCTAATCTGAGCTCCATTGGGTGTTTATTCATTTTATGCACTTTTATTTGAATGATGCTTACACATTTCTTCGTGCTATTGTGGCTCAACCCAATGTTTATACTGGTATATGCAACAAATAATTAATACTGGTAATACCAGTGCATTGTGGGAATGACAAGATTTTGTAGTTTAAAATGAAATGTATAGTTAAAAGATCCGCTGCTTAAAACTTTAATACATACGTAAACCTTGTTGTGTTATGAAACAAAAGTTGGAGGTGTGCTAACTGTTGAATTAGGACAAGTAAATATCCCTTTACCAGTTCAAAAGATTTTTGCCAATTTTAGTGAGACTTGAATTGATTCCCTAGGTTATGGTAACTGAGCGTATCATCAGAGGGCGTCATATTCTCAAGAAAATAACCATGAGGTCGACCCAGCGGCGGATTTAAGCCAAAAGGCGTGGTCAGCAAACCAATGCTAAATTAAAAAAAAAAATTCAGCACTATCAATTGGGGCGCCCCCCAATAGGCTTTTGCTGGGGGCGCAGTCAGCAAATGCTGACTTTGCTGACCGTTAAATCCGCCACTGGGTCGACTATTGTTATAGATGATTCTATTTCAATTAAGTAATACAACCCAACATTCTGCCTAGAGAATAGAGAGCACCCTCTTCCTTCCCACAGTGGGGGCGTTCAAATATTACACAATACACTTAGAAGGGGGAAGTTTTCACATGTTATCGTTGAACGTTACGTAGAGGGGAGTCCTTGTGAAAATGACCATCATGCCTTTGTTCTTGTTATTTTGTGAATTTATTCTGAACTGTGAAAATAATTTTTGGAATTCTTAAAAAATATAAGAGTGGTAGATTTTATATTTAAATGTATTGCTAGATTACAAGTTACAACATATTGCTGCAAATATATATTAAGGTAGGGGATGGAAGGGAGTTGCATTTTGTAACTGTATATTGTATGGAAGTAGGGGACATTAAAGGAAGTCTTCTGTAATATCTGAACGCTCCCCTACTTTTTTTTTTTTTTTGCATTGAGCTAAGCCATGATTGTGAAAATGTTGCGTAGACCAAATCTTCGAGCCGCACGCTGCTGAAAAATGCGACAAATTTGATCTGAAATACTGCTAACTGTCCAGCTATTTTCAAAACATCATCTGTAAGGGGTTATAGGCCTACTTTTAGTATGTAACGCAAAAAAAAATCGACTTTTGTAGACCTCCCCCCCTCCTTTGTAACAATTTTCACAAAAACTCTACACCCCCTCCCTCTATGTAACACTTCCCCCCCCCCCATCCCCCCGGCATATCCCCTTTTTGGGCTACAAGCCTAAATTTATATTAGTACCTGCAAAGTTAGCTCATTTTTTATTTCCTGTAATGTATTATAAAGACTAAACAATTGAAAGGGCAAACAAGTAATCACACATTTTAACAACCTTATAGGCCTAGTTAGAATTAATGATGGAAGATTTGAATAGAAAACAGAAAAACGTGTGCCCATCATATGCATGGGAAAATGAGGAAACACATCAACGTAATTTAAGATTTTTGAAAAATAATGTAAATAGGCAAATTAATAAAAAAATAAAGTTGAAAAAATGCAACGTCATGGCTGAATTTAATACATGGCAGTATTAGCTGTTTTTAAATTTTTATTAATTAAAATATTAATTAAATAGAAGCGTTACTGCAACAGAATTGTTAGATTCCCCCCCCCCCCACCCCAAGTAACATTTTGTAACGGTGTCAACGCACACCCCCCCCCCCCTCCAGGCGTTACATACTAAAAGTACAGCCCCTAATATCCGGTGGATCCTTACATGCATATAGCTGTATAGTTCTGCATCTTGAAGAAGAACTTATTAGTAGAATTTCATGAATTATTAATTTGTGTGGGATTAATTATTGTTTTTTAATTAGTCAGATATGCATTAAGAGCACATCTTGATAGTACAATTACCTCAAACTGTCCAGGTTACCACAAGTTAAATATGAATTATTAATATCCTAACATTTGTTTATTTCAATGTCTAACATATGTATCTAGAATAGTAAAGATTTTCCGTCTCAATTACAGAAATTGGGGAAAAAATTGTGATCAGGCTATGTTAATCTAATTTAGTCATATATTTCAAGATAGACTGTCATCTTTTGTCATAAGGTCCATTCTGGCCTCCTTTAAAAAACGTGCTCGGGCAACACGCAATCTTAATTTAACAATTAAGAGATAAACATTAAAACGTTTGCGTGAGCATAATAATAAGCATGTTTTTTTGCTCGTATTTCAGAATGCAAGATTATATTTTTATTTAATTGTAGCTGGGAATCAATAAGATAGTGTTTTTGTTTTTTTGTTTGCTATCGTGTCCTATTAGTTTAATCTTCTCGTAGAGCTGCCTTTCATATTTGTTTGGTAATACATAAGATGCTTATTCATTTATGAATATTGCATGTCTTGGCATCATTAAGAATAAATAAATTCAGAGAAATGATGATGGGGTCAGCAGGAAAGAGGATGAAGAAGAATTCTAGATAAAAATGGAAACATTTCCATCCCAAAACATTTATTTATTGAAAAACATTTTGATAAACAAAAAATCCTATTAAATAAAGCTAACTTTTCTAGAAACTAAAAGTATAAGTTCAATGCAAACCCAAATTATAGTATTTTATTATTAAAATTCAAAAATCCAAAATTTGAACTTAAATTTTCCATTTTCAAACATGTGACTAAAATTCAGTGCAACTAGTTTTTTGTAGCATTTTGACATCCCTGGGTTCCTCGGAAGATCAGAGGTTAAATTCCCATGACACACCTATACTATTGTTAATTTTTGACTTTAAAATTTTCAAAGTGTTTAGGTGAATTCTGAATTAAATTGCTCCTCTGCTGTACACTAATTTGCTTAAAATTATGAAGTTCTTTGGCAATGTACAGCTCATACGAGAATATTAAGGGTCCACTTGTGAATAGCATGGCTCACCATCCATAAGCCTTAATACACAATCTGCAGGATTAATAGTATCTTTACAGTTAAACAACTAGCCTATATTTAATAAGATATAAGACATTTTCAGATTTCTGATTGTTATCTGTCAATGTTATTCCCATAATATTATAGCCACCTCATTGATTACAATGCACAGTAATAGTTGTGAGACCGGATAACAGGTTCGAAGTCCGACGACTGTTGAAAGTGGCAAAGTTATTCTCTGAAACGTACACCTAGTTTACTTTACTGTATATCGTTTGAGTCGAATTAACTAAATACATGCAGATTTATCAATAACCTGTGATACCAGCATTGAAGGTGTAATAATATTACCCACATAATATGTCCCACATTTTGAAATAAAAATATTGTGAGGCGAGTGCATCCATAAGGAGCATGAAAAGATAGATACATGGGACAAATTCGTTATATCGAGATCTTAAGAACTCGGATATCATCATTTAATATTCCCCATGTGATAACATACTTACAGTAATACAAAATCAGTTTACCAAAATTGTTTGAAGCTGTAAATTGAATTAATGCATGAATTCAGTGGCTGTAATTAGTGCAAAGTTTTTTTGTTTTGTTTTTTTGGCATGTACACAACAACACGCATCCCTACTTAATAATCGAGAATTGGCCTGAAGAATAATCATAATTTGGCTGTCTACTAGAACCCCATAAAAAAATGAGAATTAAAGTAAACATTAAGAGTAATTATCATCAATGTTGATAGGCTCTAATAATGAATTAACGCAAATTGCGTTGAATTATTGATCTGACATACAAACAGATGTTTACAGAGAAAAAAGAAAGCGTGCAGAAAAAAAAATAAAAATAACCAACAACAAAACATAACTAAATTAATATGGTCCACCGAGGAATAATTGTCTGACACGTAGCTGTGTGGCACCTTTGTCAGTAATGAACCAAAGGCGATCGAGACCTGCAAAAATAATATTGTTGTCATTAAAGGTGCATAAGGGATAAAAATAAGTATATAATATGAAAACAATTGTAAAAGATAATAATAGCGACTGTAAAAAATATATATTAGGAATTTTATCCCTTAATTTAATCTAAGCCTTCCATACCTTCTTCGGCTCTTTCTCTTGGTAGCCCTGGGTTTTGGGCTTCCATTTGCGCTATTGCCACTACTGCTGCCACTGTGCGAATGGGCAGGGGGTTCTGCACTCGGACTTCGAGATTTGGATCTCGAGCTTGAGCTTGAATCGCTGGAATCACTATTGCTGCGGCTCGAGCTGTAGCTTCGACTTCTTCCGCGTTTTGAGTTGCTAGGCGACCGTTCTCCCCCGCCGGAGTCCTGTCGGCGGTGGCGACGTTCTCGCTCCCTAGTTTTTTTTTTTTATAAAAATGCAACAAACATAAGATCAGAAAGTAAACCTCAATTTAAAGTGAGGAGCAAATGTTAAAGAACCCAAATACAGAGCAATCATTGAGCGCTTAAAATATGTGACACAAAATAGAATCAAGTTTTTTTATTACACGAGACTGTATATATCACCCAAAAGAATTAGGAAAACATTCCAGTTTTATTTAGTTTCTTAAAAGTATCCATTATGCAAGCACGCAATAATCGCTTCATAGCTGAGGTCTTAACATTTGGTCATCAATGTATAATATAACATTTTTAGTTTCCTGAATGTTCAACTATTTTTAAACATACAAAGAGCTCAAAAGAAATTTCTTAAAAGCAAAACAGAATTTCAAATCTTCCTCTAGCAATAGTATTTCTATATATTTTAACTTAATTAAACATGCATTTGTGATATACTGAATAAATGAGCACCAAAGATGATCGAAGAAAAAAAAGAACTTTCTATTAGCATTTTAATTCTTGACATAATCCATGTGCATCTAAAACAATGCATTTTTATCACTTTCCAATATTCCAGAATTAGTTTAGATGATCCACATGTGCTTTGCAACAGTTAAAAGTAATTACATTGCTGAAGTGCCATCTTTTATTATTTCTAACATTATTTTGAGTGAACATAACATTTAGTAATAAAATAATGCACTATCAGTTTGTGCCTATTTTCTTTTGATTTCAAATCGTATGAAATGTATAGCTGGTAAGAAATTGTTTTTCTGTCATTCACTTTGTAACATAAACTTGCCCACGTGAAATATATCTCCCTGACAAAGTAGCAACGGATGGCAATTTATACACACAGGTTGCTTGTAAGCTTACAGCGTGATTTTTTTAGGGGGTGGGGGGAGAATGAAAAGTGTAATTAACTAGCTATTAGGTACACAGTATCATATGATGTATGTTAGACCGTCTATGCAAGCAAGCACATATTGATTTTTTTCTTAATATGAGCCTGCAAAATGTTAATTAACTTATGCAAGAAAATCAATTCCATGTGCACACCATATACTTTGCCATTTTTTTTTTGCACAGCCTGCAATTCACCCCCTCAATCTATGCATAGCTAGATAAACAAATTTCTAATAAACAAAAGTATGCTAAGCATCACGGAGCAAGCACTTTTTTTTCAAATAATCAATATGAAACAGGCCATAACGTTAGCTGACATTCGTTTTTTACGGCTCGATAATGACACCGAAAATTTTGACAAAAACCATTACAAGAGATCTTTTAGCCAAAGATTAGTAATGTGAACAAGTACTAATCTATTATTTTCTTATAACAATTTTCATTAAATTAAAAAAAGCAAATTTGCAGATAATGGAGTATACAAAATTTTCTCGCCATGGGCCCTAGAGCATAAAAAACAATGTTATCTCTGCAGAAGCATGCCTGTTTTTTTCTTGCTCAATTTATTTTAGAATTATGCAAAATGTTGCAAGCAAAGCTAATGATCCGTTCACTGTGAAATATCAGCAAACCATTGCTTTCATTTTTTTTTTGTCTTAGGCTAAACTTTACATAAGTTGTTAGACAAAATAGTAAGTAAGGGAAGTTCAATGGATTGGAATTATACATGCTTCTGTAGAAGAAAAAATCTCTTAAAATGCAGGTATTCTTTAACAAATAGAGAATAGCGAGTAGTATAAAAAGTACCTTCGACGTAGTTTAATTGCCAACTCTCTGAGCTCTTCTTCTCGATCCTAGCAAATTGAAATTTAAGCATTAGTCTACAGAATATCATTCCGATTGATATTCCAAAAAATATTAACCTGTCTCTCCTGTTCTTGTTTTTCCAATTTCTTCATTTCTGCCCTTTTATCAGCTTTATCTAAAATAAAATGAAAAAGTATGATTTAAAAAATAGCATTATCCATACCCTCCAATAGTAGTGAATTCAATAAGGAGTCCAATTTTTATGAATAATTTTACTTCACGTAAAATTATGAGAGCTCATACATTGCTTGTTTAATGCAGCTTGCATTCTCCTCTTAAGCCGTTCTTGAGGTGTAAGTTTTTGTACCTGGAAATATTTGGATTAATTAAGTAAATAGATTGTATAATTAACAGAGCAGCCAATGATACATGCATAATGTTTACAAAATATTTTAGCAGAGATCTATCTAGATAAATGGCTGGAATATATATTAATCATTTAATAATATAAACACGGTTTGCTCCAGTTTTATAGAATGAGTGAAAAATAACTCGTGACTTATACATTATAAAAAATTTATTTTTCATATGCATTTTCAGAAATTTTTTCTAACTTCCTGTTTCAGATTTCCCTGATCATCTACCATAAAGCCCCGAGACTATGTCTCACTATTTCTACATAAATATGATTGCTAACACCATAACAATAATGGTGAAATATTTTACTTTAGTTAGATAAAAAATTCTGCAGGTTACATTATATATATTATATGGTTCCGGTACTGTCTGGTACTGTAAAATTACTCACTCAACTTTTAAATAGTTTTAGGAGAAAAAAAATATAAATGTAATAATAATTTTTTTGCATTTATGATTTCTGGATTAGCTAGTTATCATAGTTAAAAATGTGCTGAAAATTTTGAATTAAATTCGTTTTAAACTGCTTTTTAATTGTGTAGAAAAAAAAACTTCTTCTCCTGGGTTTTTAGGGCATGGATTACCAAATTGATTTTTCACATTATTTAGTTTTGTTGAAGATTTGGTCGATTATGGGAAGTTGTGAAGTTGAGGCGATAGTCCAATAATGTAATACGCTTAATGAACTTATTCAAAGTTTCGAATGCCAATGGCATTATTTATCGGGAATTAAAATTAATACATTACAGCCCGTGCAAGACATGAATAAGTGAAATATGATATAAAATGCATCAAAATTCATATATTGAATAAAAATTATCTAATTAGAAAAAAATGGATAATTTTCATTTAATTTTATTTCAATTTTGACGAATGCCGTTAAGGCATTCAAAACTACAAATTACTACACTATTGGATTATCATTTAGTTTTAGGAGAAATTTGGTATTTTTCACATAGAAGAATTATCAATTACTTTATTTCACTATGCAAAATAATCCAGCATACACAGTAGTTAGGCTACCGGTAATGCAGCTCTAGGCTTTCATCAATATTTGTAGTTTTCTGCATTTTAATGTAGTTTAATGCTTGGTATACTGAAATTTTTACTATTCTTGATGTCTTTTTTTAAAACTGCACACAATTTATTTCTTCGTGACTACAAAGTTGGTTTTTTTTTTTAAATTTAGAACTGACTTTTCTATTTACAGTCATAGGAATAAATTATAACATTTTTTCAAGGAATGTGGATAAGTAACATTTATATGAAGTTAGAATTTGTGAACAACAATTGAGAATAGAATTTCGAATTAACCAAATGGTAAGAAAATTCTTACTGACTTTGGTTCCGTACACTGCTTTACCACCGACATTCTGACCCCTATATAGAGTAAACAAAAAAAGGGAATTAAGAAATGTTCGAGAAATTTTTGCTAAACAAAAATCTGGATTTCATACTGACCTGAAATTAGTGCGGGAATAACCCTTTGATGATGGCTGTCTTTCGAGTTGTTCTTGATTCTCGTCTTCATCATCATCATCGTCATCGTCATCGTCCATGCTAACACTACTGGAATCACTTTTTTGTTCTCGACGGCGTCCGTAATATCTGGATACTGCACCAGCTGAAGTAGATGCACCTCCAGCCCCTACATTAGTGCTGGACGTTTGAGGGCTTCGACCATTTGGGCTTCTCGAATGAGATTTTCCTCTTGAATACCTTCAATTAAACATGAAGCACTTGAGAGCAACATTGAGCACTTCAACAATGCAACACAAAATACTCTGACTTGGGCAAAATTCTCTTTTTTTCCATATTTATGTATTGTTAATTATCATATACCGGGGTATATATATCTTTTTTTATTTTTTACTGGAGCCTGTGATTGGCAAATAGTTGGACCACACATCTGAAGAAAATAAAACAAATTCATAGCATAGAACTTTATTTTTAATTTTAATTACGTGCCGAATGGTCTGTATCTGTGTCTTCCGACTTACTTCACTATATTCAAAGAACTCATTTTTTAAAAAATATCTTAGGAAAATATTCAACAACTTTTGCACTTGTAGAATAATCAAACTGAATAGAAGCACCTATTGTACTAAGAGTTAACCACCAGTAGTAACCTGCATGGCCCACACATCAGTTTTGAATTTTCAAATTCGGAGGAAAGATGACGTTGCAGGAAGAGGGAGTGGTAGCCTAAAACTGCTTCAAATGTTTACCTTCTTGGAGACGAAGATGACTGCATTCTCTCGCTGCTGCCACGTGATCTGGACCTTGACCGAGAGGAAGATCGGGAGAGCGATCGGGACCGTGATCGTGAACGGGAATTTGAGCTCGAAGATGACGATCGAGAATCAGATGAGCTGGAACGAGAATGACCTCTTCCAACAGATCGTCGTTGGCGATTCTTTCGGCTGCGACGGCGACTTTCCAGGGGTGAACGAGAATGTGACCGGGTGTGACAACTCGATCGACGCATGGGTCCATTTCTGTTGCGCCTTTTTAAGCGCTCTCGAGATCTCGATCTTGAACTTGAGCTCGATGAAGAAAGCGAGTTTGACCTGCACGAGTAATAAATCCATTAATTAGAAAGATTTTGGAGTGAATCTCAGGGTAGCCACTGAAATCCTTATTGCTAATCTTAAAATGTGTATTAACTGTATTTTCCTGATTGCATAAATAACAATATTTGAAAAAAAAAAATTCAAAACCCAAATGGATAATTTAACAAGTTTAGCAGATATAGATTAATATAAGACTATTGTAAAATCAAGCATGTTAACCAAATGGGATAGCTTCTAGGTAAAAAAAGCTAATCTTATATTTGGGATTGAGATCCTGAGTTCAATTCACATGATAGGCTGCACCGACTATGATTTTCCACAATGACTACATGCCAGTCACTGACCACATTCCTTCCACACTACTTTCTCCCTTTTGCTTCCTTTACCCAACATATACAGACATTACACTATGACTACTGCAATGGAGTTGTCCATAAAGAATGTTAACATTTTTAAAAATTTTTTAGACCAATATAAAATTTTCAAGAAAGCATTCGAGAATATTTGAAAGAAATGTAGTATTGTTTGTTCAATGCACGTGCATTGAAACAAATTATAATGATATGGATCAAACAAAGACAGTGCATATTTAATCAATGCTATAATTTAGAAGTGGGTCAATTAAGTACACATAAGTACACACTTCACAAGCAGTTAATTCTGTGTTTATCTTGTACCACTGAAATAACCTTCTTTCTAAATTCTTAAATTGAATAATTAGGCAGGACTATTGACAAAACAATAGGACTACAAATGGACTACAAATTGCAATTGTCCTAAAGAAATTAATGTTCCAAAATGGGGCTCATTGCACACATATTGCAGTAAATCATATGTAATTGACACCATATTGGAACAAAAATTTCTTCAGGATAGCGCAACTTAAACTGCTTCCCAGGCTGTTGTTAAAGGTCTTTCCCACTGATCTCAGCATTTAATTCTTGTGGCCACCCTGTGTAACTAGCTTGACGACTAAAATCTTACCCACAATCAATTTTCTAATGCAATTCAAAACGAAACTATTGTTACATTGACTAAATAACAGGGGTTTTAAAGAAAAAAAATTTATATTCTTCGTCAATCCAAATTGCTTATATTCAACTGAAATAGTTATGTGGCACCAAAGAGGAGAGTCTTGACCAGAAAATAGTTTACCGACCGACTAGGTGTTGCTGATGCACTTGAAGTTATAGTACAAGATGGAGCACTTGTAATGGAACGCTTATTTTCAGCAGCACCTATGTGCGACGAGAACAGAGGGGAAGACCCTTTTGCAATACTCGGCCAACTGGACGATTTATCCTTGCAAGAAGCCACTGACTTTACTGCAGGAGGTGAGGGTCCAATGACACTCGTCATAGATGACACAAAGCCAGGGCGTGGCAAATTGCGCCGCTCACTGCCACTTTCATCAGAAATGTCGCCTCCAAAACTGGTGATGTACGTAATCTTTCCAGCATCAACAGGGGATCTTGAACGTGAACGCGATGGGGATTTCGTCCTAGTAAAAATATCCTATTTAATATCCTCAAATTATGCATCCATGTGATGATTAAGAAGGGTATAAACTGGACACAATGATTTACCTGATGTAAGGGTCGTAGGTAGGACTTTCTCGAGCTGCATAGCTATGTGTAAAACGAGGATTGGTTGAATGCTATGAAATCATACATTTCAAGAAACGCAGTTTCACTTGGCTTACCTCGGAGGGCTAATTTTTCTACCCTGCAACTTTTTTTCACGGAATGCGCGCCTTTCCCGACGAGATTTTCGACCCTTAAGTTTTCAAGATTGCAATTATGTTCATTATATTTTATTTTGAACGTGCTTTTTGTAGGTATTAAAAATAGCAAGCAACTTACGGAATACATTGCTTTTTCTTCCTCTGCTTCTTTGGCAAGTCTTAGGGATTCCGCTTCCTCCTTGTCTCTGGTCATCATGCTTTGTTAGAAACACAATTGCAAGTGTAAATTAATACATGTAATAATTTTCCAGCAAAAAATCATGAAAGGCCGATTTTCAAATTCACTTTTTAAAGAATATAAGTAATATTTATTTGAATGAATTTTTAAATTTACCAATAGTGTGTGCCTTACCAAATGAAATCTTCTCCGACCATTCCATATTTTAGAGAATGCTCGTTCATTTCTTTAGATTGCTCAACCGTCAATAAATCAACATCAACGGTTACATCTAAAATAAGTTTTGTAATAGAAAAAAAGATGAGTTAGACATTTCAAAATAACCTCATGTAAAATATTTAGGCTGACATACCAAGATCAATATCGCTGTCACTATCCTTTTTGGATTCATCATCATCCACTTTTGGAGGTGGTGGAGGAAGTGGAGTTGAATCTTCATACACATACCCAATGGCAGCTTTCTTGTCAGAAGATCTGTATAGAGCATTATACATTGAAACACCCTGTAGATTAAGATTAATAGGTTTCAGGCCCATTAAGTTCCCATTATTTAACCAAGCCACACCCTTTTCAGTATTTGAAGTCAAATACTTTCATTCAGCTTGTTATAAATTTTGCTCACACATTGTTAATGTTAAAAATAAAGCTAGATTAAAGAACTGAATGCAAAACGGAAGCACTTGTTGGTTGTCCCAAAATTAGATGTTTAAAGTAAAACAAATTTATGTAATGCATTATGGGTCACGCAATTTCCCAAGTAACAAAAATGCTTCACTAGGAAAAAAAAGGCAGCAGTGCACTCCAAAATACGGTTTTCACATGCCAAAGAATAAACATTTCTCATTTTTCAAAGAAATTTTTGATTTCATCTAAAATATTTATCGGTAGGTTAAGACTTCACAAACGCTATCGTCTTGTTAAAAAAAACCCTACGGTTTCATTCCTCTTGAAGCAATATTTAGAAATAATCTATTTAGAAACAAAATATATAATAAACACAATACTTTTTCTTGTCTTCTTCTCCCACTCTGATGATTGGACCAAATTGTTCTTCTAGATAAATTTGCATCAAAAATTTTTCTTCCGATACTATAACATCAATAAAAGTTTAGTTTATTTTTCGGAATTTTAACTACAGTAGCGGTGAAAAAGATTCTCACTTCCGATGAAATCATTTTCAACTAAAATGCGATATCGCTCGTAGCTAGCTTGTCTTTCTTCCCATAAACTGTCCTCAGGAGGCCTAAATTATCAAGAAATTAATCCGTGTCAAAAATTGACCAACTTAATAATTATGATTTGATCTAAAAAAAATTAAAGTGACAGTATCACTTCATGGCAAGTTAGTTTAATAGTTGATTCTTCAATGTACAAGCTGGTTTATTATACGGTATTTCTGTTTTAAGATTGATTGGTCATATCCAATTGACGTGAGCCATTGCATAAAATGACTCATTCCCTCCTTGGGAAATGTGTGAAATCGATATTTCGTGTTACCTGATGTCTTCCCCCAATCATTTTGTAGTGCTGTTGACATCATGCTATGTAACATTCCCATATCAAAACTTTTCACGGATTATCTAAAAATAACTTGCCATGTGGTCAAACTTCCCCATTAACTTACCGTTCAACATCAGTACTGCTTTTGTATTCTGTAATGTGATCCAAGTGAGCTCTCCCATCAAAACGGTCAATTAATGTGTCAGTATGACCTTGCCAAGGCATCCTGTATATAAAAAGTATCATTAAATTTACTGAATTCATCGCACTTAGCACAGCATAATAACTTGTTTTTACATGTTGGCTGGACTATCAGCAGCTTGAGCAACAGCAGGATCCAAATGTACCTTGCACCTACGGCCGTGTAGCTGTAAAAACTGTGTTGGGTCAGCTTTCTAAAAGCAAATATAAATGCAGTATAAGCATTAAAAAATTTCCATGCAATTAGTCTTCCCAACAGCACTTCGTTATTTGGTCATAATTTAAATGGCATAGGGCATAGTCTGAAGGCCTTGAGGAAAGTAGGGAGAATGAAGAACACAAGGAGGTAGTAAGGAGCGGCCGTGGCCTACTGTTAATGAAATTGCCCCAGTAGGGGGAGCATTTTGCATTATCATTTGTTTGATTCCAGTAAATTAAGTGTAGGCCTATATTAAATGTACCAAATGTATGAGGGACAGTTCCAATCAATGAACAATGTATTCACATGTAGGCCTATGTTTGGTAAAGTTGGTCATGAATGCAACGAGATCCCCTACATCATTGGAATATTCAAATCTAGTGCATTTTTTCTTTAAATTCCTCTTTAGACAGTTTTCGGGGTCTAGTAATGTTTTACCAGCAGCTATGTCAAAGCTTTGATGTGTGTGTGGCTAGATCCTATCAATACATGTGTCCATAGAAAAAATCATCTTAATATCTTAATCCATTTGAAAGTTATTTCATTACCAACACATTCTTATTGAACCCGGTGTTAGTGAGGCAGGGAGCTACTTATTTGACCAGGGAGCTAAGCTCCCTGGTCAAATAAGTACTTTTCGGTGTGCACCACTGATCTCTATACTAACTGGATAGCAGATTGTGGAAGACAGGAAGTATGTTCAAGTGGCATAAGTTGAAAGGCTGAAAGGGTGCTGGCACCTCTACTGACGTCTTTTGAGCTTTACAGTATGGCACCCACGTATGCTCAAAACATGTTTATCAAATGCCTTTAATGGTTAACCAAAAATTAACAACTTCTTAGCAGTTAAACGCTAAAAACCAAAGACGTTGAAAATAGATTTGTTACATATGATTCCACGTGTAGCCCAAGGATAGAGGCCAAGGATGCCAACAAGGTAATATTTCCCCAATGTCTCTAGCTCATTGAGATCACATTATAAAATGTCCTCCGTTGCCCCAAAAATGCGACATACAATGCTTGCCCACATTGCTAAAGCCCCGCGCCGCTATGGGATGGTACCCCCTTGCTATAAACATTTCAAAAACAATATTTTTGAGCATGCATGGACGCCACGTTGAAAGCTCAAAAGATGTCAGCAATATTTGGGTATCGCCCACCAGTTGCTTGGTGGTGGCTTTGATCATAGTAGATTATAACTAGCGGCCATGAAGTCAACTAATTGAGAAACACGTCAATGACCAAGTGAACCCATAGCCATGGTTTACAGGTAAAGGACATGAGCATGCGTTTCTGTGCCGTTTTATTATTGGATATTAATAGGTGACTCTGTGGCCGCTAGATGTGTTATGGTCTAAGATATGTTTAATCCTACTATACTTTCTTTGGGTGTCCCAAAACAAAGTATACCGCAAGAACTATAACTTATCCCACCAGCTGAGCGCTAGTCCAATGCAGAACAACATACCATAGGTGAATGAACCCAGGTTTCCCAAATGGAACTGTAGACTACGGTTCTGTACCGCAGTAGTATTACTGTCTACAACTAGTATAATGCCATAAAATATGTATACATGTAGACACATACTGCAGCTGGGTTCTGCCAGGCTCGTAGCCCGAAACAAGAAATTAAAAAAAATTAGTGACTGGAACCCCTAGGAACCGAGTTGCTGACAGTAACTAGTATATATGGAACATTATACCTATCAAGATGCATGCTTCTTGACCTTGGATCTTAGACTATTAAAGCATTCAATATCCAACTTGAACGAATTCTAGTCCTACTTCAATCGTACAAAGATTTATTTATCGGTAGTAGTACGGGTAATAGACATTTACAGGCGGTACTGTTATACCCAAGTAATATCACCAGCTAATTGTAAAACAAGTTTATTATTATTAAGTTTTAAAACGCACAATTTTTTCATAGTACTCCCGTCTCCTTTCTGCTCTTTTCTTGTAATCTACCATCATTCCACGTATTTTACGTTCTTGTTTCCTTGCTTCGTGCCACATTTTGAACTAACTAATGACGAACTTGTTGCAGACAATTCCTTAATGGTTAATTTATAATTTCATTAATTTCCATATTCTATAAAAAGTACAAATTAATACACTTCGCTCTTCTCAAACCAAGGATGATCCCACCAACATGTTGTTGGTCTCTAGTTGCTGTAAATTTTTTAGGCCTGCCATTAATCGAGCGCTTTCATTGTCGCAGTACGACTGTTGCATAGAGCGCTTTTCCGTTCTGTATTTAAAATGAGTTAACGACGCTCCCACTACTGGTTGATTCGAACGCGCGTCGGCCATATGCAAGTTATTTTTGACTTTTGAATGATTCTGGGAAGATTTTTCGGGTCAAACTATCGAATGTTGTGCTATTTCTTTGCCAAATGGCGTGTGATAAATCAATAGACAGTGACAAAATTAAAGTGTTATCTCAAAATGTGCTCCAGAGCTCTCCAGACAGTGAATACGAGCATCAAGTATATTGTCCAGATTTCGAGATTTGCAAAAACTTCACTGATGTCGATGACCAAGACCACGAGTTCCATTCTCAGCAACAGGTTATTATAATTTGTAGTACAATTTATGTATGTACGTTGAATTCAAAACTTAGGCTAGGATTTCAATTTCTCAAAAACCAAATAATTAGAAGATAGATTTTGCGTAGATCGTACCAGTACTGGTAATCTGTATTTGCGTCTGCATTTTGGAATCTGGATAAAACATAGACTCGAGCTGTCTTTAAGCATATTGATATAACGGTAGCTTGAATAAAAACGTCCCAGCAGACCTCAATTTTTTTTCCATACATTTCAGTCGGAAATTAAAACAAGTCACGTCACAGATGAAAATATGCAAGACATAAAGGTTGAATCTTTAGTGAATGATGTTGCTAAAATCGACAAGACCAGTAACGATTTTCACGTTGTTCCAAATGCAAATTGTGAACTTGAAGTTACTGAGCAAGATGATCTGAGTGAAGATGAGAATAACGATACTTATTATAATTGTCAATTAGATATAGATCAGTCTGTTCCTTTGTGGGAATTTGAGGAATAAGAAAAATTAATAGCATTGTTTAATTTATTATGGACCTGCAGACCTTCCTGCTTAAGTTTTGTACAGTTACAAATAAATTTTAAGTTAATTTATTATAAATGCATTATGTATAATGTAAAACTTTATATTTAGTAAATTGACTTTTCATCAATGCGATTACAGGTTATGACTAAAAGTTATCTCAAAAATGTTAAATTTAGCTTAAGGGGGCTGTCCACACTTTTAAAAAATGCATGCTCCTATGGGAATCTCCATGTTAACTAACGGTACATATTA
>JAQIXP010000778.1:0-22506 GCA_034700285.1 Proteroiulus fuscus
AAATTTTATAATCTTTTAAAAAAAATCAAACCCCATCGTTGAACTTTCACCCGTTCTTGAGTTAGAACAGTTTGAAGGAAATGAATTTAACATTGAAATACCCATAGGACCATGCTTGTAAAAAGTGTGGACAGCCCCCTTAAGCTATAATTAAAGCCAACAACTAACCAATCACTAGTTGAAATACGTCTGTCATACACACGAACAGATCCGTCTCCGAAACCCGCAACAAACGTTTGTGTATCGAGGGAAATACTGGTGATGCAGCTGTGGGCCCCAGTGGGAATATCCTGTGGGAAACATTTTAAGTAAATAACTTCCTGCGCCTAATTTTACAATTGACTTAAACTGCCAACATTCACCTTTAATTTGACTTCTCTTTCGCAATCCCACACTCGAATCAGTTTTACATCCCCAGATACATATAACAGTGAAGTTTCTTGTTCCCATTCAAGCACTAAACCAGAACCTATTTTGAAAGATAAAAGAAGAGGAATATTTCATTCCAATACTATATATTTGATCCTAAATAGTTTCCTGCAGCTCTTACAATACCTCTCGTGGAAGGAAGCATATCCGTGAGGGCTTGCCAGGCTGTAACAAGTTCAGGTTCTTTACCATCGTCTGGTACATAGTTCCTCCATATTCTTACAGCACCATCATCTTTATTGTAATTATAATTAAATTTATTTAACATAGTAACGGTAATTCGTAATGCAAGGTATCAGGTAGAAAAATTGGAATTACCCGATCCAGTCAGCAACAAGCCGTGGTTGTGTGCATTTATAAAATCCACAGACGTAATGCGTGTAGACTGGTTGTTCATATTTGAAAACTGGTTCAGCTTTAATCCTTGTTCCCAATCCCAGATGCTAACAAAATTGGAACAGAAATGCAATCACTATTTTTATTAGCCTACTGTAGGAGTTTCATGGTAAAAAATTGCAGTACTAACATTATTAACCAACCGCCAATGAAACCTCAACATTTAACAAAGTCAGAAATATGTATTTTTTGATTGTATAATATGCCCAGCAATTAGCCTGAAATTGGTTACCCTTGTAGTTCACTTTCATGACTTAGAATGCATTTGTTTAACCTTTTAATTGTAAGGCCATTTTGTCTCAGATTCCATAAAGGTAATAATGTTGTTGGTCAATACATGCAAACTATACAAGTTAAGGAAATATTTATTAAATATAACAAACACCTGCAATAATTCTTATCTGCAACTACCAAATGGCATTCGTAGGGATGAAACTTGAGCAAGTAAGGCGTATTCGGATTTTTATTTATGAAGACTTGGTTGTCCAAACGGGTAGATGCTGTGAACAAAAATTAGTCATTAGTATAGAAATTGAATTTTGAGCTTAGCTGGGAACAAGCTTGTCATCTAATGGCAAAAGCAAGAAAATACTTGTAGGATATAATTTCAGCATGTAAACTAATGCATTTTTCTAACTTGTATTATTTTATTATAAAAAATCTGTTAGAAGAATCAATTGGAAAGTTACCATAATGTATTTTAATGCTTTTCTAAAAATCTCAAAACCTACCAACTCGCTTTTGTTCAGATTCAGCTTCTTTTCTGATTCTTGCATTTCTGAGATACCTCCATTCCCGCTCGTTGTACGTTTCACTTTCAACGTCTACCTCGTCAGCATACTGAAATTAAATTAGAATTAGAATCGAATCATTTAAATGCAAACCATATAATGTTATCAGGCACTACCATTTTGGCTGGTTGGGCCAAATACTTGCAGCACCATTCCACAAATTCTGTCGATATCAATGGCTTTCGCACTAGAGGCTCGTCGCTTGCTTCCTCTTGAATCTGTTTTTAGAAAAATAATGTGTTACTTGAATTGTAATTAGTTGTGTGCTGTGTTAGATGTCGATTATTTAGGCTGCTCACGGTGCTTGGTGATTTGTCATGTAGTTTCCGTCTGGGGATATGAAGGTGGGTCGAGGATAATGGCCTAGCAGTAGTGATCATTGAATGGTGCATGTCGTGAGACACCAGCATGTTGGCTGGAGGAGACTCACCACTAAAATTGGAAGCATGTATCAAGTTTGTTCGGAGCTTGTTTGAAAGCGAGCATACGGGTTTTTGTTTATCCTACCTAATAAATGATGGCTTGCTGGAAGGGGACGAAGGGGCCGAGAAAGATGGTGACGATTTAGTGTCGGACACTTCTCGAGGCTGGGCGGAACTTTGCACCTTTAAATATAAACACAATAAAACCATTACCATGGACAAGTTAAGAAACTGTTAGAATATACCTTATTCTGAATTGTGCCGATTATAGTACGTCCCAAAACGCTAACTTCCGGGTGAGGATCTGTACTCAGCAGTATCAGGCTGAGCCAAATTTTAGTGTAGATACTCCCATATGGCAGTCCCATCGGATAACTCGAAAACATTGGTCCGATATTTGCCATTATGGACGAGCTCGAAACGGCACGCTTTATTTTATTGGAAACTGCCATTCCATCCCCACTTCCGGTGCTGTCCAAACTTCCACTGCTAGCATTCAAGCCAGCTGCATTCCCTTTTATTTTATTAAGACGATAATTTGAAAATGAATACAATTACAAAAGCTGAACTTATCAAATGAACTTGCAACAAAATTATATTTATTATTTTGTACCTGGAGAATTTAATAATTTTAATTTGTCCCTGGATGAGACCCTCCTGATGCTACTCATACCAGATGCCCCTACATCTACATGAATAAGGGCAATTTCATTTATTCGGTAACTACACATATGCATAAATTATTCACTCATTCAGAAGTTATTTACCATAAGCTGCAGTCCATCCTCCAGATGACACTAATCCCTGAGAAGGAGGTGTATATGGACTTTCTCGCAATCCCTCATCCATTAATTGGAAAGCAACGGCCACAAATTGACTTTCAAACTGCAGAACTAAGTAATGCAAGGCGACCACTAGTTCCTAAATGATATATATATTTTTCTTCATGAGAATTGATACTAAGTTTAAATTCAAGTATACAATATACGAATTCGAAAAAAATATGGACATGTGCTTATTTCAGGACTATCATAAGTTTGTACTAGTGCTCAGTAATTTGGAGTATAGATAGGTATTTACAAGTCAAAGAGATTATTGACAACATTATGTAGTTTTTTTTTATTTAGATAATTATTTTATTTGAGTCCCAGAAGCATCCCAATCACTGGCGGATTTTCGGGGGGGGGGGGGCGATCGGAGTGATCGTTTCCTCCCCCCCTCTCCCCAAAAACCATAGACTCAAACTAGAAAAAAGGGGAAAATATGCAATTTTGGTGATTTTTAGCTTATTTTGAGTGTTTTTTAGCACAAAAAAAATCGCTTGTGGCGCAATTTTTTTTTAATTTTTTATGATGTAGGCCTACAGAAGACTAATTTTTGCCTATGGCCAAAAATTTGGAAAATTTGGAATCGCTTCCCCCCCCCCCCCCCTCAAACCGAACCCCAAAATCCGCCAGTGATCCCAATACACAAAGGATATTTTCAAAGTAATCCTTAAGATTTTGAAAAATGGATTCCCCTTAGAAACGTGTTAAGTTAACCCGTGATTGTTTTTTGGAAATTTTTAGAACACTAAAATACACAATACAAAAGGATTTAAAAATTATTCATCAAACCCTTTATTTAATAAAAAAAAATCTTTCACATGAGAACAATTTTTGGATTATTTTGAAACTGAGTAGTATTCAAATGCTTTAAAATTTTTAAAAATATAGGGCCTAATACTTTATTTGTTCAATAATTAAATTGTCTAATATTGTCTAAGGTCTTCTTAAGAGTGGCATTTTCTCAACATAATTTAACCCAATATTATCCTTTTGATTAATCAGAAAAATGCAAGACCTTTCTGACTAAGGGGCTCCCATCCTGAGAAACAGTAGCAAGAAGCTTGATGGCAATGCTGTGGTTGATGGTATTGGCATGCTCGGTTCTTTCTGTAATACTTCCAATAAATGTACCCAGGGCATACACTGCCGATGCTCTAACCTAAAGTAAAGTAAAATTGTCATAAACTCATTTTAGATGCAAATATGAGGAATGCTTGGGCTAACCAACCTCAGGACTATCATCAACCAAAAGGCTGTATAGTTTTTCATGAGCCGAGTCCCTCACGCCACACCAGCGTGCTGCTTCGTAGTTGTCCCAAACGTGACCCAGGCACAGCGCTAGCCAGTGCCTCATTCGTGGGTTTTGATCATTTAGTTGCTCTAAGCATATGGCTATTACATTGCCCTTGAGTGCCATTTCCTGAAAAGAATACCAAAATTTTAAAACCCAGATAAATTGCGCACAAAGTAACTACCCGGTAGATCGGCACACAAACACACCTGTCCACCTGGATAGTTTTTCACAATACAGGCCAGAACGAAAGCAGCTAACATTCGATGTTCAGACTGCAATAAAAAATTCAATTTCAAAAGCTTATATTTTTACCCTCTAATTATGTCCAATGTCTAATTCAAACTTACTGCCATCCGGGTGTCTTCTAATACGGACAAAAAGTAACGGTGGCCATTTTCTCTGACGAGATCAGCTTGACACGTCTGTTGCACAATGTATATGGAATTTCACTCGTAAATAGCTCAGATATTATTTAATATCATTAGTACACATTGTTATCAAATATTAGGTATTCATTTTTGAACTGGAGTAATGAAGAGCAAAATAAGAAAATAATTATGATTTTCAAAATTTTCTTATTCAGAAATGGTTATGGTTTTGACTTAGCTTCAATGAAACTCCAACTAAGTTTTAAATTCAAAATGTATACCTATACATTGATGAAAATGCATGGACTTACATTATCAACAGCCAATATTTTAGCCCAAATGAACACTAACAGAGGTCTCAACTCTCGCGCAGAGCTTTGTAGTAATTTTAATACATAAGGAAAAATGCCAACCGATAATGCCTGAATAATAACATAAGCGACATTATTTTTTTAATTAAACTTCGATAAACTTTGGAATAAGATTTTTAATAGAAATTTAGAAGAACGTACTAGATGAACGGCCCAGGAACCAAGGTCCAAAAATCTTCCTAAAAGATCTAATGCCCTAAGTCTGTGGACTTGACTTAATAGAACCTGCAAATAAAATCATCATCTTATAAATTATCCTATTACATTAAACATTTTGCAAATGTTCCCAGACTACCTGTAGCACTATTGGCAACTGTTCTGGAGGATTACGCATCTCGGAACCAAACTTTAACCAGACTTGAAAGGCAGTCAGTTGTTCAGCAAAGAACAGGCTGTGCTGAAACGGTTCATTATTTTCCAGAATACCATGTAGTTGCGATAGACATATGTCTAAGGCTAAATCCCAAGCTTGCCTGCAATATTTTTCATTTGCACCCTTTTAATAATAAATTAAGAAACGAGTTGAAGTGCTGTTATTAATAAATGGATAGAAATATACCACATGGGATGCTGATATGTAGATGGGAGTCTCGGATATGATACGGGACTGCAGTTATACGACCTCATGATCCTTTCGGCCAATAGAAAATTGCGGAAGAGGCTCGCAACTAGCAAATCTTGGCGAAATAGCCTTTGGAATAAATCTTAAGCACAAGAATTTTGGATTTATTAGCATAGGGTCATATAGTTATTAGGGATTTCTTTTACAATAAGGTACCTCTTGGTAATGTATTCCAAGCAATAGTGTCCGTAATTGCAGTAAAAATCCAGTTGAGTTCACCCATTAATGTCCTCCTATCGTTTAACTGACCGGGAAGTCTTAATTTTGAAATATTAATTAATTTACCGGGTAAAATAAAATGCAGGTTTTTACACATAAGGGGCATCCATATATGACGTCATACATCAAGGGTGGAAGAGAAGAAAGGACTTGAAAATATTGATATCCCAAAGCAAAAACCAAAACTATATTTGGTATATTTACTGTAATCTAAGATGGATTCCTAGTGTAATTTTTCTTGTCAATTTTAGTAAATTTTCCATGTTTTTTACCCAGCAAATCAAATCGTTTTCTGCTCCAGTATTCCTTTATTGAGGAAAATGGAAAAGGAGATGATATTTGTAAACAAAATATTGTGACCTCATATATGGAGAATTTCCCCTGATCATCCACCAAAATTAAAAAACTCACTTTTCGATAATATCCAGGGAAATGTTTGGAATGAGTTTTGCTGTATTTTGCATAACGAACCTTGATATTTTATGGAATGAATGTGTAATTATAAATACTGTTAAGAGGAACTGATAAGAAATGGGTCATTTTGATTTTATTTATAACTTAGAATAAAACTCCCAAATTTAGTATTTAGTTAGAAAGTGAAATACCATCGTAATGCAACTTTAATTGGTGTCGTAAGACAGGACGTGAATAGATCTGCAGGTAGTTCTGGGTTCATGGGAAGGATCTGTGCGCCACCACAAGCTGCCAGTTGTATGCAGCTGTGGAAATTTGGAGGTGTACCATTATTTTGTAGTAGAAATTGACTTTTCGTATGGGGTTGAAGATTCTGAAACAAAGTGTGAAATTCAGTTCCCCTATACTGTGGAAAAAATTATCTCCTCCCCAATTGTTTAACCCACCTCAAATTCTTGCTCGTGCTGAGTTGCAAACTGTCGAAAAAGTTCGACAATTGTCCCGGCATTGGAACAATCATATACGTAGATCGAGGGAGTTCCCATCCAAGTTTGTAAATCGTATATCGACAACGGGATGTACTGAGTGTAACTCTAAAAGGAATCAAGCTTAACTAAGGCTGTTCTACATGCCGAATAAAAGCACTGAAAAGGTATTTTTAGAATGTTTTTCTTCTGAAATCCTCTTCCTTCAGAAATAAATTCTCAAAATGCATTTTCAGAGCTTTCTTATTTGGCATGTGGAACGGCCTTAACACTACTTTGTAGTGTCTTAAATTAATTTAAGGGTACCTTGTTGAAAACCCAGATTTCCCCATTAGCAGTAGGTTTGGGAACGCCGTGCCCATTATAATGAAACAACACTCGTTCCTCCTTGGCGTTCCGCCGCAATGACATGCATAATTTCTTAACCTCTTCCACCGTCGGATCGCGGCTCTGTTTGTATCGGGCACGAGGCTGCCAACGCTCATACTGTTTCTGGAGATTGTCTCCGATCACTTCCAGTGCCTTTTGAGGGCTCAGTGATAATGGATCTGAATTGCGAGATATTTATTACTGATATGCTGATTTCTAACATTTAAAAAGTTATACGATTCAGTTTCCCAGCAAAAACACATCCATAGTAAACTGCAGAAGTTTTGATTGAAGCAAAATTGGGAATTCTATACTTTTCGTAGTATTTCAGCTGCATATTAAACCTGCAGGAATTCTGCAATTTACCTTGAAACTATTTTTGCTGGGTCTTAATTATTGAGAAAAGCATACCTATCCAACATTCTAACCTAGCACATGGTTGAGTTTTTACAATATCTGGGGGGTCGACACCAACATTTAAACACATAACCAGAGCTACACTGACAGTCTTCATCTGAATGCAGAAAATTAGTTAAAAGAATATCATGAATACATGTATAGCTTGAACCATTTTAATATGTTGGCTATGCATTTGCTACTGATAGTACAAGTCTTAGAAACTGAAGTTTAAACTACATTTGAGCTGGTAGATGTCATGGTTGCATTCTTACCCTTTCTTTAAGTCTCCAGGTCTCAGTGCCATACAATCTGTGTTTATCAATGACCAGCTTTTCTTGGTGCCTTTTTTCATTGAATGCAATGGGTAGTTTCCAATCCACACTACCTAAATCTGTGCTTTCATCGTCATGGGATCCTTCGTAGTAGTCCAGACTCATTTTCAAAATATGGTCGTTTAGATTCTTAACCATTGTCTTAAATTGGCGAGCTTTTATCGGAAATGGAGTATAGCAAAGTTGTCCTTTAATTTATTATTATTAATAGAGAGTAATATAATAAACAAATAAACGCTTGGGAGTTTGAGTACGCCCTCTGGTGTTAGCTGTTGAAAATACCTCTTCAATTTTGGCAAATTTTAATTCATTCTCTTCTCTCTGTGATAAGACAAATTCCCATTTCATTTCTACACATTGAGCTGAACATACAAATTCTACACATTCCAAATCATTTAGACAAATATTTTACTTTGAAAATGGAATGCGAAAGTATAAAGATCTCCATTAAAACCCACACTTAGTATTGTAGGCAAATTACTAAATACATAGGCTATTCACAGAAAGTCATGTTTTTTAGGATGGAGCAGTTTAATAGATAGCACAAGCTGGAAATCCTGAGTGCAATTAATATGATTGCCTACACTGGCTCTTTTAAGTTTCTGTGGTTTTCCATATAGTCCCTCCAGTCAAATTAATGTCCAGGCAGAATACCATGTACCAAACTTTACCATGTGGCATCCCTTCACACCTTACTGTCTTAATATACCGGGTTATTTGTATGTTGCCGAATATAGGCCTTGAAACGTAGCTTACAGTACCATGCAGTAAATGCTTTCCCCACTAGCTGTGGAGAAAGCTACATTTCAGGGGTTCTAGGTTCAGTTACATAAGGGCATATGAGGAGTGTACAGGTATACTGGTATTTCAAACATTCATCTCCTCAGGCCTGTTAGCTTTGCCCTATGCCATTATAAAGCCCCTTCAATTTCTAATTAGTACCCTGCAATCAGCAAATCATATGCCAATAGCATCACCCTTGACAGAGAAATCAACTGCAAAATCCAGTTCTAATAAAAAATTGTCCATATTTCCACAACTGCTATAAAAGGTTATTAATTTACAACAAACAATCATTTTGTTTTTCAAGCTAGTTTATTATTATCCACCAATAAAATTCCTACACGTAAAACAAAAGGAAATAATTGGTGTACGCAGCTTAATCTTCTTCCTCTTCTTCTTTGGCTTCTCCACCTTGAGCCTTGCGCATGTTCTTCCTCTTGACACGGCCAGGTCGTCCACCACCGAAGGGTGATTTCAGAGAGAAATCGATGTGCTTCTGAGAGTCCAATCGTACAACGAAGGAGGGAATATTCACCACTTGCTTACGCACCCTAACACAGGAAAAATGTCATCTTTATTTAGTTGAAATACTTTATTAATAATTGGCACAAGGACGAACATTAGTTATATTGATACCTGAAATGGAATACTACATACACCATGGGCGTTGAATGCAAAGTATACGACTTTGCATCCAAGTGGCCAGACTGAATTAAACTGTTTTAGGTTAGGCTCGTATTTCTCACCGGATATGTCTCTGACGAATCAAAACACGGGCGTGGTGAATGCTCTTTGCCAAACCAAGCTTGAAAACTTGCGTCTGTAGACGTCGCTCCAAGAAATCTTCGATTTTCAAACCCAACACATAATCGAGCTTCATGCGGCCCTCGTCCAACACCCCAATTCGGACCAAACGACGCAGCAAGGCATTACCTTTACATTGAAAATATTGTTACATTTGTGCTCATTAAGTGAATCTACAGTATATTCGAACGGTTCGTAATACCTTCAAAAAGTCTTCTAGTATCTTTTTCTTCCAAGGTGAGCAGCTCACGGGCAGCTTTACGGATCTTGGCCAAAGTGTACTTTACACGCCACACTTCTCTTTTATTACGAAGTCCATATTCGCCGATGAGCTTCAGTTCTTGGTCCAAACGCTCTTTTTCATAAGGACGTCTAGGCGTCACATAGGTTTTACTATGTACTGTCGGAACGCGCGGCATGTTGGCCCACTTTTATGACCTGAAATGTTTTTAATGAAATCAGTTAGTCCCGTAGAAGATTGGACTTTATAGCTTGGGTAAATCTAACGTTTAGGTTTCGGGGAGTTACCTTTGCATACAACGTGGCATTTTTAAGACTACAATATTGTGATCAAATATTTTTTTTACAACCTTCATTCAATTTGAATTCATTGGTAGCCCATATTATACCTATTTTAACTAAATATTTGTAATGATTTATTGGTACTGGAGCATTTATTTATCCAAGCTGGGAACTTTTCTACTCAAGTTAGGCTTAAGGACACGTGGTCAGTTTTTCTGCCCTTATCGAATCGTTAATATTTGCAATGCTTCTGGGCTTATTCCAGATAAATTGGATCTTAGAATTTCATTAATTATCCAGAAACCATATTTAACAAAAACAAATTAACTGGATTGTCATTAATAATATGAAAATTAAATTATATTTCAACTTACCACTGCACAACAACAGTCGGTTAGAAAGAAAAGAAATATGGCTAAGTATAAATCCGCGAATGAGCTACGCCGCTGGCCTGTTTACAAAATATTCCTACGCTATTCATTTTTCCTAATTTGTCTAATTAGACATCCATCAGTTTATTTATTATTTATCAATAGTATTGCATTTAAAGAAATTTTGTATCGTAGCATAATATATAGAAAATGGCTTAGGATGGTTTTGAGGACTACATTTCGTAATGACGTCACTATCCTCCTTTTGGTTTCCATAGCAAAGGCTATTGTTTTTTGTTACAGAGACGCCACGTGATTTTTCGAGGGGAACAGTCAGAAGATTACAGGCGCGGAAAAAGCATCTTTGAAGAGTATTATAATTTGTAGCAATTTATCATATTATAATTCAATTAATTACGATATCTTCTATTCGAAATGGCAACGTCGGTCATCCAAAATGGAAATGGGACTATCAAAGACAAGGAAGATGAAGTTCTTTTGGACGAAAATAATGTGAGCTCACATTTTTGTATTTATACATGGTGGAAATTGGGTCAAATTTACCGGCAATCTAAAAATTCAGGGAACGGGTTTACAGATTTTCTCCTAAATTTTTCCTATATATTGGAAAATTTGTCTAATTTATTAACCTGAAAAAGCTACATTGAGCTTTGGTATTTTCTGTTAATTTAATCCACTAAGTTGGTCAGTTTCCTAAATTTTGAATGGGTTATCATTAAAATGTAATAGTGAATATTTATAATCTTTAAAAAAAATTTTATAACTTCACTTCACTTCTAAAAAGCAGTCTTGAAAAAACTAAAATTATTATAATATTTGTAACAAGGCTTAGCTTATGTTTGTTAAGTTTGTCAAACAATAATTATCTTTCTTGTATGGAATTGTTAGAAATAAGGAACACACATATGATCATGTTTCTGTATTGCATTATAGCCTCATGTTCAGAAATACAAGGAAACATTACGTAAACATCTTGAAAAACACAAGGAGAAGCTCGAATTTGAGAATAGAGAAATGGTTAGTAATGAATATTATTCAGTAGGATCATTAAAGGAGAATGAAACCTTTACTTGTAAATTCAGCTTAAAGACTTGAAGAAGGCCAGAAAAAAAAGGGAAGACTTAGGCCAAAAGCTGTATACTCTGCAGAAGATTGCTGAGAAATATGCAAAAGAATTACAGGGTTTGACAGAGGAATCCCAAAAACTTGAATCTGTCAGACCTGCACTTGAAAACAATTTAGAAATGGCCAAAGGAAAATTGTTTACCATACAAGAACATTTTCAAAAAAAGAAAAATGAAGGTAATTGAATACAAATTGTATTGCTATTAAAGGAATTTTATTCTCTTTTTTAAATCTAAATTTTTATTTCAGAAAAATCTCTTTTATATGAAGTCGATAATTTAAACAAAAAAGTCTATCAGTTCGATTTAGTTAAGGAATCCCAGAAATCAGACACAACTGTATTGATGCAAGCTGCCAAAAATGCAGTTGTTGAATGCTCTCGTTTGGAAAAAGACAAAAAAATGCAAGTTAGTAGCTTTTAATGCATTTTTTTAATATAGTTCTTTTTGCAACTTTTTAAAGAAAATAGAGCTTGTATATGTTTAAAGGAAGGACACGTGAAAAGACTAACAGTGGATCTCCAGAATCGTCAAGAAAAAATAGCTTTGTATGATGTTCAAATTGCTGATGTAAATAAAGAGTCAACGGCAGTTCGAGATGCTCTTTCTCAAGCAAGAATGGAAATAGATGTGAGTAAAATTTAATTTTGTTTTACACAAATTTAACATCAAGAATGGAGTTTTGATAGAAAATAACCTCAAATTCTAGTAGCTTGCTAATTCTTATTCCATTAATTTTAAGACTATAAATTTAGAAAAACAGGCGCTTTTTGATCAGTGGAATAACTGCATTGGGAAACTTCAAAGTAGAAATGAAACACTTGCTGTTCTTCAACAATCCTTTATGTTAGTAAAATGTCATTACTTTAATAAGGAAAATTAGCCACAAAAATTTCCCAACGTTTCACAACTATGTTACTACTAAAATTGCTTATTGCTTATTGATTCAATGATTTATCGTTGGCTTACGACTTTAGTATGGCCTGTATGCCTGTATTTGATAATTTCCCTAAATTTAGAAGCAATTATCATTAAATAGGAAATATTGTTAATCTAATCAAAATCATGAAATTTTGAAAGAATTCGCCATATAAAATTCTTATAATATGCAGATCTTATAAAATTCCTATTTGGGAGGAGCAATAGCTGCGTAACTTTGGGAAATCCCCTAAAAATATTTGGGAGGCTAATTTTCCCGATTACATTTTTATTTTATTGGTATCTAATATGTTACACTTATATTATAGTACTCAACAAGTTGCTCTTAAAGCTGCGCAACTTAAATTTAACTCACTCGGAAGGTCAATAATCGAAGAAGAGGCAAAGGAAAAGAAATTGATGGCTTTATCAGAACGAATAGCTAAGGACATCAGTTCACTGAAAACGCGACTGGCACAGAAGCAGAAAGAGGTTAAATCAGCCCAATTAGAATTAATAACACTTAAACTGGATCATCAGGAGGCACAAACATCTCTTGTAACATTTGAAAAGGTTGGTGTTAATTGCATTTAGGTACATAAAATGATTATGCAGTTATATCTTAAATAATCTGTAAAACTCGGGAAAAGATGCAAAATATGCCTATAACTCAGGGATTTTTCTGAATACAGGTGTATGGAAAATCAAGGAGAAATCATTTTATTTTTTTTAGGAAACCAAACTTTCTAAAGCCAATTAAATGTAATAATATATTTAAAAAATACTTATTGAATGGTCTTTTTTAAAAATACCTTGTTTCAGGATTAGATTTTCCCTTTAGTGAGAAAATTAAGAATTTAAGGTGGTTAGTTGTACATTATGTGTTAAGCAAAATGAATGTTTTGGCTGCCAGTTTCTGGAGTCATCATTGTCGATTTTCAGAAAATTTGAAAAAATAGCGTAACAACCCTGTATGTATATGCACATAATTAATTTTTATACTGAATTCTTTAGATGAAAGATAGTAAGGAAGCAGAACTTAAAACTATCCAGAAAGAGTTACAATCAGTGATTACAGCAAAATACGAGCTGCAAAATGCCATTAATCAACAAGTATTGAATAGTAAATGGATCAATAAAGCTGGGCACAACACCTTAAAAGAAATTCAAACTGTGCAGGATAAAATAAAACAATTGGTAAGTAATTTATTTCCAATGATTTAACTAGTTAAGAAATGATTAATGTGGAAGTATTCATTTTCAGGAAAATATCAAAGCAAAAGTACTTTTTGAGATTTCAAAACTGAAAGCTAGCAATGCTGAAAAACAAGCCAATATTCAAGCACTCGAAACTGACTTCACAAGCATTCAACAATTGGTTACAGAAAAAGAACAAGAGATCAAAGATAAGGAAATGAACATTAGGAAAAATATGGCGTCAGTCGATAAAAAGCAACAACAAATCAACCAACTAAGAATGAAGTTGGACAAATTAATTAGCTTATCTGTAAGTTTTTATTTATGCTTTTTGTTTTCATTGGTATTTTTGTAAGAATTGTTTTCCAATAATAGTATACATCGGACAATTCAAAAAAGATCATTCAAATTAGCTAAAAAATTTTCAAAATTGCCAGGTAAAAGTCAGCTTAAAACTCACAATTAGTTAATAAAGTTGTCAAATCAATATTATTACAATTGTCTAAAAGGTATACTAGGCCTGCCTGATTTTTATGTAAAGTATAAATGCTGACTTGCACTTTTTGAATTTTTTTATTTTTTAATTAGAAAAAGTTAAGCAATAATTTTAATCACTTATTTTTGTTAAAGTTGATTAATTGATTGATTAACTTTTATTATTACTGTATTTGTTCAATATCTACGAGTGCAAAGCCCAAAATTTTAACTTTTTATTATTGTTTGATTTTTTTGAAAAAATATTACTTTTTTTATTAATTTTTGGATATTATATATATTAAAAATGCCTAGAATACTAGCGACTTAGGCAATAAAATAAATTTAAAAAATGTTCTAATTATAATAATTCACAATGAATTTGGCCAAAAGCTATCTACTTTCATTAAACTCAGACAAAAGTTATGAATTGTTATAAAAGAAGCCATGACTTTTTATTGCCTTTGCTAAAGTATGGCTTTTTATGACTTAGCGTGGCAGACAATTATAAGTAAAAAGTCATGCTAAAGGTTTTTTTTTCACAATCTTGGTAAAGCAAAATCATAATGTTAATATTTATTGCTTTTAGGGTTCTGATGTAGCACCAACAGAACTTCAATTGAATAATGTCCAAAAAGATTTAGAGAATGCTATAATTGAAGCTCAGCATCTTCAGGAAGTTTGGTTGGGAAATCAAAGAGAGTTAGTGAAATTGTCACAGGAACAGGATATCTGCTTAAATGGCATACAACATTTACAACGACAAGTTAATGTTTATAATCAAAAAAGACTTCACATTGAAGGTTAGTTGAAAGTGAAAAAAAAATGTATTTAGGAATGATACTCTTTCTAATTATTTATTATCAAACTGTTTCCAAAAAAAATGGATGTAATTTTAATGTGAAAACTATTTGTTTTTTAATTATTTCAGATGAAATACAAAGAACAGCCAAAGAGTGCCAACTAATAGAGAAAAGCATTGATAATCTGCATCGTGGAATTACACAATTGAACAAGAAGGCTTATAACGAATGCACCTTGGAGGATTCCTTAACTCGAATGACCATCCTAACAGAGGACAAATTGTTACATACTCTTATGGTAGCATTTTTGCTAATTTTTAATGAAATGGGAAGAAATTTCATTACGTTTATTTCATCTTAAAATCTATTTAGGATGGCGAAAATAAGCTGGCAGTTCTAACTGATAAGCTACAACAACTCAGGGACGAAGAAGAAAGCTTGAGCCAAAAGTTATTGGATTCTGAGTTAGTAATTTATGATTAAATTATGAAAAGTTATTTGTCAACAAAACTATTAAATTGTAAAAAAATATTTTAATGTTTGGTTGGTTGAATGCATATTTAAAGAATCATCAGTAACTTAGAAGGACAACTAATAAACTTCTTGTAAATTTTCCTTAAAACATGTTTTTTATTGTCATATTTGCAGGAGTGAACTTTTGCAATGGCAGCAAAAGTTTCATTTAACCAAAGAAGTCAAGAGTACAGTTCAGTCAGAATACAAAGAAGGGGAAATTCACGAATTGCAAAATAATCTACATAAAATGAAGGTGAAGTTTAGTCGTTTCTTTTTTCATTTTTTGGTTCATAATTGAATGCTGCTTTTGATAAATAAGTGCATATTTAAATGGAATAGGTTATGTATACTGGACTTCGTAGACGGCATGGACACATCGCTAAGGGGATGGAGAAAGCCGTGCATCGCTGGGACGCTCTGCTTTCTAAAAAGGAAGCCCGGCTGATGGCTGGCAGGAAAGAAAAGGAACCGATTGCGTTAAAAAGACAAATTGAAGAGCTTAAGCAGAAAAGGAAAAACATAGTAAAGGTCGGATTTTTTATTAAATAGATTACTTCAAAACGTATTTTCAGATATTAAAACTACGGTAGCACAATTTTTCAACCAGGAATTTGAAGTTGTCGAAAGGAATGCAACCAGCTGGACCCAACAAAATGATGAACTTCTTCAGGAAATTGAGTCGAAAAGATTAAGTATCGATCGCTTGAGGAAAGTTTTGGAAAACTTTAATGATGAATTACATGCTCGCAATCGGGAAAAAATTCAGGTGAATTTGGATATTGTTTTAATTTTTTACAATATATTTATTTCCAGGTAATTATCTCTCTTCAGACTTTTTAATTATTTTTTATTTTTGACTAGAATTTCGAGAGATTGGTTACCAGACAGCAGCAAGTGAAACTTTACCAAGAAATTAGAGATTCAAGATATCGTTTGATCTGTTCAACGCCAGAGGTTTTGGAGAGTCAAGTGGAAAAGCACAAGCTGAGATCGATTAAACTGAAAAGTATTCTGGAGAAACTGGCCGAAGAATTTCCTGAATATGCCTCGCATTTGCAAATTAAGCTGTGGCAACTAGTTGCTCAAATGGCCGAGCTTGGATTGGATATCTAATTAAGCAGGTATGAGTAATTATGAGTTATATTTTATGTGAGGCTGTTCACAGCATTAATTTGAATTTTCCTATGAAGCTAGGTTTCAAATAATCCCACTAGGCGAATATTTGATTACTTTTTAGAGCGCGTTTACTTGTTCCTAAAATCTACACAACAAATTGACTAACGTTTTAAATCATAAATAAAAATAAAAATGTTTTTTTTTTAAAAAAAAAGTAAGTTAAATTTACCGCTTTGTGGAGGATCTCATGTTGCCATGGCGATAATTGATATGGTCATATATCGTCTGCTAAAATGGCGTCTCCACATGCAGCTGATAGGTACGGTGAACAAGAAGAAATTGAAAGTAAATCTACTGCCAAGAAGTTTTGTCGAGCTTGTACAGACTTTAAGACATGGTCGAAACAGCGCAGTGCTACTAAAGATACTAATATAGTATGTAAGAACATTCATTTCAATTAAAAATAAGAGCATGTCATGATAGAATGGCAAAGTTCCTGTACATGCCTGCATATGGCTTGTGGGCATGAGGAACATCTTGGATATCTCTGTTGCATAATTTTTCTTTTACAAAGTTTTAGTTCCATTTTTGTTGGCTTATGTGAAAAATCAATTAAATATTTGACAAGAATTTGGCACCGTACATACCTGTTTATAAAATGGCTTGGTGAAAAAATGATGTAATAACAGTTAATCCTGGGCCAAGAAATGAAATCTGATCAGAGAATTTGTATAATTTTTATATGTGAATTGGGAAAGAATTCAGGAAAAAAAAACTCAATTAATTAAAACTGTTGAATTTAGTTTTAATGTCTCGTGTTACAGGTGAGAGTTGTCTCAAATGCAGCATAAGAAACACAATTTTATTAAATTTCAATATATTTTTTAACTTATGATTGTAAATTATATTACAACTAAAATGTTGATCAGACAAATTTACATTAAATTAATTTGGTTTTTTTTTCCTCATGGGAGAATTATTCTCCCAATTTCAATACTATATATTCAGTAGAGTTATCCAATTTCATCTTTTTTCAGGCCTCTAATGAAGATAAAGAAAAATCAAAAACAAACAAGCCACTGCATACTGAAAAGAAAACTAGCCTTAATGTCAACTGCCCCTTAGATAAGGATGAATTAGGACGTAATACATGGTCATTTCTTCACACGATGGCAGCCTATTATCCCGAGAAACCCACAAGGGATCAGCAAAAGGATATGCAACAATTTATCAAACTATTTTCCAAATTTTACCCGTGTGACATCTGTTCTGAAGATATGCGAAACAAGTGAGTTAGTAAAATCTCGCTTTCTTTTTACTAAAGCTAATTTTATTAAATTCATTTAGTGGAATAATTGGGATATTTAACATTTTCAGATTAGTGAAAATTCCTCCCAAAGTGAAAAATCAACACGAGCTTTCATTATGGTTCTGTCAGTTGCACAATGAGGTAAATAAAACACTAGGGAAACCTGAATTTAATTGTAATTTAGTTAATGAAAGATGGCGTGATGGATGGGCCGATGGGTCATGTGATTAATGAAGTCCTTTTTTACATTCTAACGTATTAATAAATTCCTTATTCTACCTAAAAAGGCAGATTTGATGACCTTGCACACCTATTGCATTTTAAATAATATATTTACATATTTCAATCTTCAAGAAATAAATATTAAATTGTTGTAAGTATTTTATGTAGAGTTTAATTAATTAAGGTGTCTTAATTAGCTACGAACTTCCCCGTTTTGATTTTTACAAATAATTGGACAGCCTATTCATTAAAAATTTCTATATTAAAGATGCACGGTCCTGAAGAAGTTTTGTTTCAAAATGGGGCTCATTGCACGTGCACATTCCAGCAAGTAAAATGTAATTGACACGTGCAGTGAGCCCCATTTTAGAACAGGACAGTGCAGGTTTATCTTTTGTAAACACTCGTACGTTTGATTTTTAGTACAATATTATTGTTGGAATAACTAAGGCAGAAGTTTGCAATTCCTAGTACTAGGGTATGACAGACGTAAAAAATTGTGAAATATTGGTATGTGAACAATTTGAATATTCAAACATTTGCTTGAGAAAGGTTAAAAAAGTTGGCAAAAAAGAACAAATATGAAGTGCAATAGAAAGTTATCCCATAATGAAAAATTAATGTAGGCCTACAGCCAACCATTCTGCATTGGCAATAACGCATCAAACGAATAATAGAAAGATAATGATTATGTATTATCAGTGGTGGATCCAGGATTTTTTCAAGGGGTGGGGGGTGTTCAACATATAAATTTTTAATGGACATAAAAATTTGGGCTTTAACTCCCCCCCCCCCCTTCATTCCCCATGCTGCAACGTCACAACCACCCGCCGAAATCCCTTTCGGGACCCAAACTATTTGTTTCAAAATTTGGACTGCAGTTGCACGCAGGCGAAAAGTTGATGGTTTTTGTTCTTGCTCAAAAACGCTCAAAAATAGGCTAATAATCACTGAAAGTGCTAGGGACATATTCGAAAACTTGCACTTTTGGTCTGTCAAGGGGGGGTCCGGTTTCCCCTTCCCCCTAATCCGCCCATAAATTATTATGCAAATTTTATTCTGGTATTTCAAATTAAGTGTTTTAGTCATAGTTGTAGATATTATCCTGTAGGTGGCGGGACAGTCAGTTGTATTCAGCTTATATTTTCGAGGCCTAGTGCATTTTTCTTTTCATGTCGCGATTTTAAACAGTAATGTTTAAGGTTAAGTTTTGTCGCAATAGAAGTGTAGGAGCAGTTGGATATTTAATTAGTCATCAAAATGTGGTTTCTATCATGATTTGTGGTGTTAGCTAAACATTCCTTTCTACTCTTGTGTGGAACTCAGTTTTCCTATTGGCAGCCAACACTCCTTGTCGTCAACTGCATTGAAAAGGTTGGTTTGCGTATTTTTTTTCCCTATGAATCTTGTAGGTATTTTAATAATTAGATTGCCAATTAATATTTCCCACTTCCTAATTGACCGCTGTTCACAATGATATAAGTTACATTATTCAAATTCTATTGCAATTTCATGTGTGAATGTATGGTACATGCGGGAATGCATGCATGCATGCAGCTTTTTTTAAGCCTTAAGTCTTTTGTTGTTTGTAAATTAATGTAATGTACGGAAAAATTAAACGATATCAGTGAGATAATCAATAGTCAATTTGCATATTAAGATCAATGCCTTTGAAATTAGACTTGCGTGCAGAATTTGATGAACAAGTCAGTGTATAGGTAGGCGTACATTTACATGCATATTGAAGTAGCCATGTTTTCTGTATAGCCATTTCTGATTGGTTTTCACCAGATGTGTCCACCTGTAGATAAATGCATCTTTGACCTGGTAATTAAATAGTCGGCTCAACCAATCCCTAGCCAACATATATTTTCATCAAATAGTAGGCCTAATAGTAATGAAAAGGATAAGGCATGTCAGGCCATTTGAACATTACAGCATTCTTGTAGACATGAATGCATAGAAAAGTTCACAACAACGGTGCAAGGAGACCATTAAATGGGATGCGATTATGCTCCAACTTATTTAATTAGGAATTGAAAGGGGAATATTATAACCTGATAAAAGATGTATTCACATTTCAATGCTAATTGGATTTTAGCTAATTAATCAAATTATTCAACTGACATTCTTCTTAAGCTATAGACCACTTGTCATGCTTCACTCCCTGTTTGGGGGTGATATTACTGCAGGTGCTAAGGCGTTTCTAATTAATACAGGGTGCATTTCTTTTGTCATCCATTTATTAAATCAGTTTAAATTGCAGAGTATTTGATGCATCGTCAATGCATGCATGAAATATTTTGTGATTCTGCGTTTTATTTCAGCGCAGTAAGTGGATTTGTGAAATTAAGACCCGTTGTAAATTTATGTCTTGCATTATGCCTGGTTTTTTTGTATAGTCTACTAGAGCAGACTAAAAAAAAACCTGGTAAAATGGTCAGAGGGATTTGCAATTAACTGACAGCCAACATGCGCTTATCATGAAAGTGGCCTAACTCATTGATTGCTGGGTGGTTCTGTTTGCTTTTCCGGTTACAATATTAAGTTCAGCGACTTGAATAGGCCATTGCATTCCTCGCATATAGCTACAGGGACTAACCACATCTGAACGCTTGTGTTTTCCGACTACTGGCAAGCTGCTAAACTTCACTCTGAAGAAGCCAAAACTTGCTTGACAATAACTTTTTGCACTTTTTCAAACTTAAATCCTCAAAATTTAAGTTGCTTTTTAATGAAAAACTAAACTGTTTGAGTAAAATATCTTCTCATCGAGTTGAGATGTATGCACCTTTTACCTTTGACTATAAACTCAAGAATTAATTTCGGGTAATTTTTTAACAAATTTGCTGCTCCCACTCCAAAAATATTATGCCATATAATGCTCATACTCCCACAATCAATACCAGATACACAATACATGTAGCAATATTTTTGTTTAAAAACCAAATCTTGTCGGGAGAGTTGCAGAAATAACAAGCATATGTTGTAAAACCTAGTCATAATTATTGCAAATTTGACATTAACAGTATTAAATTACGAGGGCATGACCAAACGGTGTTCGAATAGGCGCCTGAGGAATACAATTTGTATTGGTTCATTTGAATGTTCAATAGTAGCCTATATTTTTACAAGCTAAAAATGTTTTTCTCTTAACAAAAGTGGCCTGCCGATTTAGTGCAGAAATTCTAAGAAAAGTAGGCTTTGTGTTCAAATATATGTTATCCAGTTTGCATATGCACTGAAGAAATCAAGTAAAATCTGAATTCGTTACTGCCACCTTTAAATATACTGTGTTGAGTTGTTTCTGAAAGTCTCATTAAACGTATTTTGCCGCGTATCATGAATATCTCATGCCTTTTTATTACACGACCTTCTAGTGTAATGAAATTGTTTTTAAAGCATGGATTTGTAGCATCTCGTCATAAAGTTTAATACAGTAATGGCCTTTGCCTTTTAATCTGTTGGGATGCGCTAATGCATCTCATATCACAGCCCCAAGTGCCCCATTAAACCTTTAGCACGCATCCCATCACTTTGAATGTGAAGCAATTTGAAGGAACCTACAACCAGTCTTTTTATCTTATGTGTACCTCATATTTTCTATTTTTTTTCCCCAGATTGCAATTGAGGGATTGGAGGAAGCCCAGGAAGAAAATTTCCGGCAAAATCTTGCCTCTGTTGTATAGCCACAGATCTCGAACTCCTGAAATAAAAAAGTGGTTTTGACCAATAAGGAAGTGCTCAAAGACGGCCATGGGTGGTTATGGCGAAGAAAGCTACGAGCCTTTGCCACTGGTTCTTTGGTTCCATTCGTTTCCACATATCGACATCACTTTTTCATTCGTCAATTCTACTTTCGACCCACAAAGTATTGCATACTTAGAGGTAGGATCCTGTGTTATCTTATAAAATCACTAGGGGTTGCAGATGCACAGCATTTCTATTTATAAATTTATTTATTTTTAATACATTACAAATGAAAGCTGTGGTCAACTCACCTTGTTTTTGAAAGTTGACCTCACCTTTTGAGATGTAGGCCTATGCTTAAAGAGACCCAAAGCATTTTTTGCGAGAAAGAGGGTAAAAAAACAAGAAGAGCTTAGAAATCCAAATTTAATTTATAATTACCATTCCATAGAACTTTATTAATTTTGAAACATGCCAATGTGGACAAATATCTCTATGGTTGATAGTGGCCATGTTAGAAGTCATTTTACCAATTCCTCTAGTAATAAACTTGATGGTGTACAAGATTTTGTGTAACAGAGAATGTGCATAACTATTCCGCGTAACAGAGAATGTGCATAACTATTCCGCGTAACAGAGAATGTGCATAACTATTCCATAGCGATATACAGGCTGTATCCTATACATAAAGTCAGCAAAATGGTGGTGAGAAGGCAGGGCATTTTTAAAAGAAATGTCAGAAACGTTCTAGATATTGGACCAGGGTGTCTGGAAAACCTGGAAATGTCATGGAAATCAGTATGGTCTGGAAATGTCAGGGGAATGTCATGGAAATTCAATCTGTGTCTGGAAAATCTAAATAAAAGGGGAAAATAGGTGATTTTTAGCCCATTTTTGA
>JAQIXP010000779.1:0-22495 GCA_034700285.1 Proteroiulus fuscus
TGACACCTTATTGGTCAACTTTTGGCAAATGACCCACCCACCCAACTGCAAACGTCTTTAATGAACGGCCCCTAAGTGTGAACAATTTAAATATTACTTGCTACAATGGTGGGACTTTCCCTTTAAGATCAGGTGGATAATACAGTTAGCCGAATTAGAGTGCTGTTTAATTTAAAAGGACGTTAAACCTGTTGGATCTTGCTGTTTGCACATGTGGCAGACTGGGAAAATTGTTGACATTTGCAATGATTGCAGCATATCTAATTGAAAATAAATAATGACACTTTTACAGGTGACACTGCTGACTATTTTTACATATATACTTGAAATTCAGCAGTAAACACCGTTAATGAGTGTGATTGAACTCATTCTGTGATGAATTTAAACAGGATTTGCTTGAAAACTGAATGTTGCGACAACAGCTACATATTATTCTCAAACCTTGACAGTGCAGCCATGATTTCATGAAAAATATTGTCCAGCTATGGCATCCATTTTTGCCTTCAAAAGCACCACAACGTGTAACACACGACTTAAAAATCTCATAAAATTTCCGCCATATTAAAAAAATTAATAGTGTAAAAATTGGAGGCATACTTTTTGTTAATACATTAACTTTTATTTCTATGCAATATTGCATTGAAGGAAAATGACAAACATTGAAGGATTCCAATGACGATTCCTTCCTCCCATTACTAACAGACGGCGCTAAAATTTTTGTGATTTTTTTTTGATTGGTGGTCTCAAATGAAATTGCAAATTCCATGCCTTCCCTAAATTTTTCATGCTCTTCCTCCTACAACCCACTTCTTTCAATGTGGTACTTTCACTTTTCATGAGATGGGACTTTCCCTTTAATGGTAACTTTAATTCCAAATACGTTTTTGCTTAAAATACATCTTCTGCATTTATGTTTTAATGAATCTAAACTGGCTTGAACAGTCCTATTTACCAACCTTAGGTGCATTTCATGAATTTGGTTAAATGTATGTTCTATCTTATAGGCCAGTGATATTCTAAGCAGATTGTAATGTTTTAGCCTTGAGGGGGTCAGTCCTTATCCAGTCCTGTGTCTATTCCCTAAGGTGTTTTCAAATTCCAAATAAAACTTTTATTCGCTATTTTTTTTCCAACTGCTTACATATTGTATAATATAATCGATATTTTAGAAACTACGTTTACTTTTTTATTCCCCCAATTCAAGTTAAAAAAGAAGCACTTTGTTATGTATAGATGGGGTAAAACCATCGAATGCATGTTAATAATTTGTCCAAAACAGATTTTTCGTGGGTATATTGATGGTCATTTTTGACCACTAGGACTGTGCTTGAAGTGACGTATGCAGGTCTAGTGTCCAGAATCTGGGTTCGATTCCCAGTACTGGATGTCTTTTTTTTTTTGCTTTGTAGGAATAATATTCAACCCCCCCCCCCCCCTTTTCTGACACTGGCTTTATTGTATATTTTTAAATGCCAAACAAGAAATGTCACCTGCTGTCTTATTGGGTTAGATGGGCGGGGGTGGGCTAATGTCCGAACCCTGGCCCCCCCCCCACAGATGCATTTTGGGTACTTACACAAAAGCGCATCATTGGATCAAACCCAACTGTCGTTTTTAATAAAAATTTTGAGAGAAAAAGGTCATTGAGAGAGACAGCTGACGACGACCCCCAGCAGTACTACAGCACGTGCAACAAAAGGATGGAAGGGGGAGGGGGAGGGAGCCCCCTCTTGTTTCCCCAGCAGCATCCTACCCACTCCTTGACCCCCAAAAGACCTTGCCACAAACGTCTTTACATCTTTTTTTTGTAAGCCATTTTCGATGTTTTCTTCTTTCCATTTAAATAACTTAAAGTTGAAAACAAAAAGATGTGTACTTATCAATAAAAGATGGAACGGGCCAGTACTATAGGCCTATGGAGACTGTGGACTGTAAAACAGGGTCAGGGTTCATGGCATACAGGCTTAATATACCCACTTTATTTGAGGTAATTAAACGTTTAAAATACAAGGTCGAAAAGTTAAGCATAATATTTTTAACATTTTAATAACTCAGTTAACCCTAATCACGTGATAATGGGGTTTTATTTCCTTTTGAGTTTGATTGGCACTAAAAGGTTTGCCCATTTCTCAGAAATTTCCTTGAATCCCACAAGCGGGTAAATTTAAATAGCTAGGAAATAATTTGGTTGTACTCAAGTTCATAAGTTTCCAAAGCGCTATCTGGGAACGACAAAGCAGTTGGGGGGGGGGCGATTAAGCCCCCCCCCCAACCTTTCTAGCCATGGAAAATAGCATTTTCATTCAATATCTCTTAATTTTATGGAAATATTTTTAATGTGAGGTAATTTCGGCGTTGCCAAATTGTTAATGGCGATTTGGTGCAAAATCATTGTCAAAAGGTGTTGTTACATTTTTGAAAGGTTTCAGTTTGCCATTAAAAACGTGTTAATAATTCACACTGTACTTTTGAGCTGTTAACTTTCTTAAGAAAACCTTGAGACTTCAACATGCATGGTCGTAGGTGTATTATAAGATTGACTATATTTAAAGCCAAAAGTCTTATCAAGTTTTTTTGTTTTATTACTATTTGTTGCTCAATTATTAATGCAAATGACAGAAAGTACTTTTTCCTGCTTAAGACAATAGAATTGGCTTAACAAGTAAGCCTACTAAAATTAAAAGAACCCCCCCACCCCAAAAAAAAACAAAACATAGCTTTCCCCATGGCTCGTGTGTTGTGGGGAAAACTATATGTTTAAGGAAATTGCTTTACAAATTGTTTCTAAATAAATAAAACAAAATTAAATCATTGATTAAAATGTTTTACATGACTTACATACCATTTTTAACTGATACAATATTTCGTGAAATTTCTTGAAACAATTTGTAAAACTAACCCCTGAAACATAGCTTCCCCCACTACACACCAGCCATGGGGAAAGCTACGTTACAGGGGTTCTATTCTATGTTCAGTTACTTATGAATTAGCCGGCAAGGGCGGATACAGGGGGGGGGAGAAAGGGGGCAATTGCGTCCCCCCCCCTTAACCAGCAAAAATGGCCGCCCAGTATCCAGAGAAAATTGCCCTCCCCAAAGCTGTAACATGCGATTTTTACCCCCCCTCCCCCAGCTGTAACATGCGATTGCCCCCCCCCCCTCCTTAGAAAAATCCTATATCCGCCCCTGTTACCCGATATAGTTGGCGTATTTTGGCGCTATGACCGTGTTACCATTTAGTTACACGGTCTGAAGCTGAAGCGTTTCTGCGGTTGCCTCTGTCGTTTTGGTGCGCTGGATCACAGTGCAAGTTAAAAAGGGTTACACTTGTGATCTACCTAAATAGTAGAGTATAAGCCTACATGTACCAAACGAGATGTAGTTAAGAACTACTTGTGAACTGGATCACAAAGCCAATATTATTCTGATTAATAATGATTATAGACCATATTTTGAATCCAGTTGCCAAATTTCGCCAATAGGTGAAAAGTGTTTGCATTTTTTTTTAAATTATGGGGCGGTTCCCCCCTTTGTCTCCACCCCATCCCCCCCGGGCCTGTATACGTAACCAAGAATTTATAGTTTACTTTATATAGTTACTAGTTTTTCAAACTGAAATATATGCTGCTGAACTGGTTATTATTAGATATCAACTCCGTTTCCATCTATTTTCGACGTCTCAACCTTATAGTTATCAAATTTTTTTGACTTATGTGATAGATATTTATATATCTTTATTTCAAATTTCAACAAAAGCCGGACTGATACCCAAATTTTACTGAATAATACCTTCGAAGGTGCTTCGTGATTGGTCGACTCGATGCAATGGGCGTGTCCTCCATCGGCTGACCGGGGGTTTATGGGATTCTTGTTTTTCCCCCCTAGAGATTATATTATTTTATAAATTGTCATATATGGCACAAAAAAAAATAAAAAACGCATCGAAAAATTTTAAATTGGAAATCCAATTTGTCAAAATAAAATTGGGGGTTGAGCATTAAATATGAATCTATTTGCCATTTTTTTGTGTGTATATGGCAGAAATAGGAAAATGCTCAAAACATTTTCTCTTATTTGATCGTCTTCTTCACAATGGGTGCATCGCGATCCAATATGCAAAGATATTATTACTTTTCATATTTGTCAATTTTGGCCTGAGGATAAATAAAAGCAAATTGTCTTTTTTTTTCGTTTTTATTTAAAAGGAGTTGGCGTGGGATATATATATCGGATGAAAAGCAAGGGGGAAGTAAATTGGGAATTATGGGCTTTTTGCATATATACACACCTGAATAAGATGCACTTTCGCTATACTTTTCTTCACAAAAATATCGAAGAAATATGCATGCAGAGATCGAAATTGGCAGCAAAAATATTGACGAAAAAAAGTAAGAGCTATCGATAAAAACACAGCGAGTGTTTAAGACGAACTGGATACAGCTCGTGTAGGAATAGATATAAAAAAAGGTAATCTGAGAAATACCAATTTCCTTTATTTTATTTCTTTTAACTTGTTTACACGTGTGTGGTGCAATGCAAGAAGCTATATAAGGATATATACATATTAAGTTTAGGGAAAATATATTGAAAGGGACTGCTATATAGGGAGGAATTAAAGTGGATAACAAAATAGCTCCCCCTATATATTATAGTCTGCTTAACTCGAAGAGTTTTGTTACAGCAGATTAATTTGCTATACTTAAAAGTGCATTTCCAGAAATTGCATGTAAGTGGGTCAGGCGTACTGGTCTATTATTCTTGTGTATTTGGTTCCTTAAGCCTGCAATAATATTTAATGGTTGAAATAACATCAATTAGATGTATAGCTATATAGTTTATATCATCTGGTTTTATACTGTGAAAAGGGTAAAACGAGTTGTGTAATTTTGTAATAGGAAGAAGCTGCATTGGCGCCCACACTCATAGTTGCAATAAAAGTATGAGGCGCCACCTTGGTTTTGTTATAGCTAATGAAAATGGTCAGATCAGGCAAATTTGTCTATTTTTTGAGGGATGTCAGGCAATAGCTTATGGAAGTAGCATTTTCCCCCACTTGTTTTATTTGATTAAATGCAGCAATTTATTAAATCGGTATATAGGCCTACTTCATGTACGTAATTGGAGCTGTTATGCATTTAAATGACCCTTATTCAGAACTTGATTTTTTTCGATCGATGGCTGTTGTCTACGCGGCTGCAAAAATACGAAAAATGGAACCCATATTTGGATTAGGCTTATTAGCAAGGTTAGGAATTGTCAAATGTCACGTGGGAGATTAATGAAAAGTTATCAGAAATTAGCTTCTTGGAATCTTCAAGATGAAAATTTTTTAATTTTGGAGTCCTTGTTAAAGCTGCACTGACCTGTAGAAATTTTCGATCCAAAATGCGGTTCAGTGCACGTGCCAGTTACATTTTGTTCCCTGGAATATGCACGTGCACTGAGCCCCATTTCGGAAAGTTTAAAGTGAAGCAATACTGTATAGCACACGTGTTAGATGTGATTGCCAAGGAAGGGTTCACGTTCGATTGGGCTGCACTGTTTGCACACTAAAATAGTTTCTCAATTTGCCACTTTTTTTCGAGTTTTCTTCATGTGAAGTGTGTTCTTAAGAATTTGCGCGATCCCCTCAATTTGACTATAGGTGATAGAGATCTATACAAAAATTGCTTCGGCCGATGGCTAATAGCTGAGGGCCTTCCTTCACCACACCAGTTTGTTTTTTAAATATTTCAAAATTATTTTTTAGTTATTTTTTGTTTAAATTTATGAAGCGTCCAAGTTAACTATAGCGAAAATTTCAAAATGAGAATTTCCAGTCAATTTCCAATTAAAGTGGCAGTCCCACTTTGTGCCAAATGAATCTTAAACTTAAAATTATTAATTATTAGTTCATCTACAGTAATTCAAAAATCAAGATGCTTCCAAAAAAAGAGGATAGGCGCCATTTTTATAAAAGTCCCTCCACCCAGGCAGAATGGCGCTGCGTGCAAGGGGGGTTCAAGTTGACTTCACTTTATCGCTATGGAATAGTTATGCGCATTCTCTGTTACCCCAAAACTTGTACCACATTCAAGTTTTTTACTAGAGGGATTGACAATTACTTCTGACATGGTTACTATCAACCATCGAAATTTTTGTCCCCATTGGCATGTTTCAAAATTAACAATTATTGAATGGGAATTGTAAATTAAATTAAATTTCTGCACTCTTCTTGTGTTCCCCCCCCCCCCCCTCTTTCTTGCAAAAAATGCTCGCAGTAAGGTGGGACTGTCCCTTTAAATAATTATTTTAAAATTCACTTTGATGAAAGATGTCAAAATAATTCAGTATACTCATAAGTTTATTTATTTATTTATTATTTTTTTTTTCTAAAGTTAAGCATCAGGTCTATTGTCTGCATGCAGTTTATAAGATTCTCATTTAGTTCTCGCATTTTATTTTGTTACGAGAGAACCATTATGGTGGATTATTTTGACAATTTTCAGGATATAGTAGGCCTATATATAAAATGTTAAACTTTATTCTTGAGTAAATAAATTTACATCGATTGTCCTATATTATCATAGCATAGCATGCGTCTGGATGCTTTTTCTTATATAAGGGAACTAGACTTTTCTTTTCACCCTGTACAATATGATGTGAATATCAGTTAATATAATGCGACATTTTTATTATAAAACTGAATTAACCAGCCATGGTTTTTGGATTTCCAGTCTGTGCATGACGTTTTATGTCTATAGCCTTGAACGAGGAAACAACAATAAAAACATTATAAATTCGTATCATGGATTTCGTTATTAAATAATGAATGAACTAATCTAATTTGGCTTATGTCAGAGGTCGTTTCCGTGCCTGACGGTGCTGCCATCTCGTACGACATTATGTAGCTCTGGCATGCATTGTTTGTTTTTTGTAGATAATTTTTTTTTTGAAATTTGCAGAACAAAGCTAATAATAATGACATGAAAATGGATATTCAGGGACATGCTTTTAAAAGAGTGTGTATAGGCCTATTATAGGCTGTATTGATTAAACCTATAATTTAGCATAACTTTCCATTTCACAATATATTGTTAATGAACAATTACCTTTTGTCAAACTGCATTTACGTATTGTCCAAAAAAGACTTTGTTGTTTGTTATTTTACAAAATTTCATTGTTTTGTGAATTTTAATTGCATTTTTGTCAATGCCTTAGAGGGCGCATTGTCACTCAACCTGCTTTCATATATGATACTAGATACCGACATTATTTATTTATTTATTTTAATAATATGAAAAAAGCTATAATCTATTCCGAAACATCGATTTAGTCTAGAGATGTTGTTTCTTTTTGGCCCGAAATAAAAGCTTGATTCTGTTTGGGGGCTTATTGGTTGAGTGAGAGATAAGAGCCATCTTATAGATATTCCATTCAATATATTTTGAAATTGTCAAATCCATATCGGATTTTTCCTATATTTATATATTGCATATTGGCTGGATTTTATGAGGTCAGTATTTAGAGATATGGTTTTATTTGGATATATTTAGTAGATATTTTTGTTTCATGAAAATGGACAGTTACCAAATTTGGGCTTGGCGGCAAGTGTTGTAAAAGGGAACTATTTGAACACATTGATTTTTTTTACCTCAATTTGTGCCGCCCGAAACCGACACCTTTTGTTGGCTTTTCATCTGCTTTTTTTGCCAACTTTTTCCATTGTGTATTTTCTCTCTCATCTGATTTGTTTTTCCTGCATGCTTATTAAACTGACATTTGGCGACAATGGAACTGATAATCATAGATCAAAATATGCAATTCAAACGTTAATTAAAGTGGAAAATATATTATGACCGTGTAGGTGGCGCTGCACGACGCCCATTTGTGCAACAAAATATATATATATATATATATATGAGACTCCACCCTTGTTGGCGACACCATCATGGCAATATTATCTAAGGCTGTATAATATTAATAACTATATATACAAAAAATGTTTGTTTCAGATTAACCAAACACTGTTTAAAACTATATGTTTTTATAAGAAGTCAGCATTTTTGATTGCATTTTCAGTATCTACTAAAATTAGTTCAGTGTGTTTTAACACACATTTTTTTTTACTAAGGTGCAGTTGCACCAACAACATGTAAGTCTTAACACTGGGTTAATATGATCATGTGACTGATTTGGGCCAATGAAAATTCAGAAATATAAAGAAAACCTAAGATTAACATTGGGTTAATATTAACTCTTGTTGGTACAACTGGCCCTAAAGCCATCGAATCGATATTCAAAGTTAATTCACGAGTAGCGAATAAGCCAAAAGTTGCTTAGTTTGAGATATAGCGCTTTTATGGAAAAATGGTATAACTATATATGTTAACTATGTTAACTATAATGTTAAAAAGCTGAATTTTGGTGAATAGATGAAACAATATATTTTATAGGGAATGTGCTAAATTAATGTGTTAAATTAGTAAATTAATGAAGTCATTTGAGAAATAAAAGGCTTAAAAATGCACATTCGCTAGTTTAACTTTGATTTGTTTTGCAGGAAAGCGAAATAAATTAAGTGTGAAGTAGCGCATGTGCACATATCCATTGGTTTGCCTATATTGAATAAAAAGAATGCTGAAAAAAATGAGCGAAAATTGTCAAGTTCGCTACTTGTATTTTTAATAAAAATCTAGGTCTCGAGAAATTTTTAAAAATAAACTAACGAATGGCACCTTTCACTACTTTTAACTTTCTCAACAAACTAATGTGGCAAACTCCCTTTGAAAACAACTCACCAAGGAGCAAAAAAGAACAAACCCAGTGGGAAAATTCTCTCACCAGGTGCCAGCACTAGAAGCCTGTTGTGGCTTAGCTTGTATACTAGTTTTGCTTGGAAGACTTACCATAAAAAAATTGATAGATATTCATATGTAATAAATTAAAGGCAAAATGGCGTATAGATTATTTTTCCTCGTAGATATAAGTGGCACTTAAGTCCATGTTTTCATACATACCTTTCTCCCCCCTCCCCCCTCCCTCCTTTGAAACCCCCAAGTATTTTGCTTATGCGTTGAAATCATTCCGGAAGGAATAAAAGTGGCCATTTGACAATGAAGGATTGTTTTGTCTTTGGCATTTAAGACAGGACCAGGAAGTAGCAAGTGTTTTCCCCCTTAATCCCTGCTTCTTTTAATATTATTTTATCCCCCCCCCCCCTCTTCTTCTTCTTCCTCCTAATCTTTCTGCACTCGAGTGCAATTCGAATGAGCCGGATTTCAGGTGACCTTGTTTTGCTTTTTTTACGCGTGTTTGGGATCTCCCTTAGTTTCGTTATCCCCTTATCACCACAGATTCCCTTAACCCCTTTCCCCCCCCCAAACCCCCTCGATCGCCTAATACCCTTCCCCCTCATTTTTTTGAAGTTGGCACAGAAGGTGTAATCGATAATTCTTTTCGTCCTCTTGGGAAAATGTTTCTGCCAAAGTCATACATTTTCTGTCTTTCACGTTTAAGTATATGGATGTGGGGGTAATTTATGCCCTTATCCCCCCTCTCTCTTTTTCTCTCTCTCATGCGCAAACTTTCTTTTTATATATCCCCCATCCCCCCCCCCGCCCCTCTTACTCTAGCGCTCTCGCTCATTTTTGCAACCACAAACATTGTTAAACGTATGTATTCGCACACATGTACCATTGGGAAAACAAAGAAAGGGTTAATAATTGGTGGTTATAGGTGCTTAAGTATTCCCAATAGGCATATTCGGATTTAGTGATGTCATTTCCGCTTTTTTATGGGATTGTCTGGAATGATGGGGAGGGGGAAGGAGGAGAATTGTGTTTATCAGAACATTTAGGAATATTTCCCGCCATTTTGGCTGAGGAGATTCCTGTAGACTTATCCTGTTCAACAAAAGAGAGAACTGAAAAGTAACCATGCTTGATTAGTTACTCTACAGAAGTGCAATTATCGCTGGCTTATAGATGACCTGTAGTCAGTTCCAATAATTCTTGATCTTGGCTCGCCACCTAGTGTCAGTTTGATTTTTATCGTTTGCAGCTGCCATCCATGGGGGCTTACATTGGTTCTCTGTGGCATGGAAAATTATGAGTTAGGATTCGTCTGCTACCAAAATCCTAACCTACAGGAAACAATATTTTGGTGGGTTTTGGTTTTTAATATGGTTTAGGGTTTTTCTAAATGAAATGCTTTTTATCTACTCGTTACTATGTATTAGATAAAACAGGTTTAGGTATGTAATGTCATTAAAATATTGAAAAATACTAGTGTTTAAATTGCAAACAAACAGAATTCTACCACCAGGGGCGTTGTTAAATGGTATGATAGCAAGATGTTGTGGCAGCGATTATAGGATTCATTATGGCTGATTAGTGTTGGCATCTGGTGGGAGATTTTTCCCATAGGATTTGTTCGTTTTGCCCCCTTGGTGAGCTGCTTTTAAAGGAAATTTACCACTTTTGGAATGTCCTTTCAATGGATACTGCGAGGGTCAAAGCCTATTTAAAATGGAACACCTATTATGTCATTCTGAACATCTACCTTACATCATCCTAAATTGATAACTATCATTAGAACGTACAGCATGTTTGGAACACATGCAGTGAAATGCCATTAGGACTGTTTTTTGTAAAAGTTAACTTTTTTATTTTTCTATCAGTTATTATTTTTGGTAACTGAATATGCTGTATATATACCGTAATTTGTTTATCGTTCTATGGGTTTAAAAAAAATGAATTTATTTTTGAACGTGTTCATACTGCAAAGTGGAAGTGAATTTTCAAACTCATCCTTAAAAAACACATATGGATTGCGACCTACATTTTGTCCTAATACATTGTGTCCAAAAAATAAGCTATAGTCAGTATATAGAGTATAGACCCTTTAATTGTCGATCCTCCTTCAAGATTCCCATTTTTTCCTGATTTTTTAATTAAAATGAGTGGATTTCTAATATGAATTATTAACAGCTTTTCTAAGAGGCCTAATATAAATCTGCTACGATGATATTATTAACAACTTCATCTTGTCAGAAAGTCGTTAAAGGCGTTTAGGGGGAATCCCCGAGGGGTTCTATTAAATCCAGACTAACTTCCGAATGAGGATGTATTGAGGGTAAATAAACTGCAGTTTATTTGGAATATAATTGTAAACTAGGAGAAAAGCAAGATTGTGATTCATTTTCGCTCGACTTAACAAACCTCCACAATTCGCTTAAATTCTTCTTCTTCTTCTTCTGCTTGCTTCTGGAAATTAAACATTTGTATGCGAGTTTTAACTTAAAGCAAATGACATGTAAATTACACCAAAATGTAAAGCAATCTAGAAAATTGCACTCTGGAGAATTGGGAGAAAGTACATAGGGGAGGAGAGGAAATGGCGTGAAAAAACAAGGGGATTTTTCTATAACCTCCCCCCCCCCCTTCATTCTTAACCCCATCCCCCTCCTTCTACTAAATCTTAATGCTGCAATTATTACTTTCTATCTGTACACGAACAGGCACTTTATTCCGGAACTCCGTGGCACATCTTTTTTCCAAGAAAAGTCCGTAGATTTGGGTCCCCTTGCGAATTGATTTGCATGAAAAATGAACTGGCAGACATTTTTTAAACCTGAATTATGGCCTTGTTTTTGAGCGCCATCTGTGTGTTTGTGGCAATACGAATAGTTTTACCTTGAACAAAAGATCTTGAGTTAAATTAATGCAGTTTTAAGCCACACCTTATATAGGCCCACTCTTAATTCTTTTGAGCAAATGGTCAAGGCTATAGCCTAAAACGTCGGTTAAGGTTGTGGTAGTTAGTTATATAAAATGTCTGGTGTTGAGGTAATCTTCAATTTATGACATGATCCCATTGATATAATAGGTTCCAGCATCCCTCTATAGACCTGTAGCATGACCAATTGCGCCTCCTGGAGGGAATTTATGTCATCCAACTTATCATTGTTGAAAAATGGTGCCTTTAACCCTTAATTTGAATGTGGTATATGTTAATTGCCATGGAGGCATGTGCATGCTTGTGTTGATGACACGTGATAGTGTTCTTGTTTAGAATCCGGAATTCCATAATGTTCAGTTGAGTCTTCCAGAATGTGTTTCAGTTCCAAGATTAAACCTTATCTTTGTCTATAAGCTCAAATTAAAAAGTTTCTCCTTGTTAAATCTCTACAATTTCATCAATTCTTAAAGCTGACACCAGGGGTACAACTATCCCGATTAACCTGACACCTGCAGGATAAGCTACAAGTTAATTTATTCTGTTTATAATGGTCAGTTGCCATTCCTGTGTAGGCTATGCCATTGTTTGGGCAGCAGTACAAAGTAACTGGTTGTTTATGGCATTTGGTAAACTGGCCTATACTGACGTCGTGAGTAAATTATAACTTTCTAATGGTAAACAATGTTCAGAGCTTTTCTAAGAATAACAAAGATAATCTGTTCAGTTTGAGTGTATTTGAAATAGTGAGCCAGATGGGTGTATTTTTGGCAAGCATTTGTATACATACGTGTAACATATTCTTTGTAGCCAATGAAGTAGGAAATCCCTTTGCCAATTTTTTTACTTGAAACTTTATGAGTTCAATTTCAATTTCTACGCTCTTTTAATTTCTCCCCCCCCCTTTTTCTTGCACAAACTGCTTGAGGTAAGGTGGGACTGTCCCTTTAATAGATTTCAATTTGAAACAATCGCAATTGATGCGTTTTCATGCTGGCACTCATCATGGCGTCATTTTCCAAAATGGCGTCCATAGTGAGTCAGGGAGGATTTTTTTTTTATCAAAAATCCTTATGAAGCAGCCATCTTGTGATGTCATCACCATTCTCCACCTTGATTCCGCCTAATGAAATTGGTCAGATTTTCTTCTTTACACGTGACGAGGGTCAGTCATAAACAATCCATGATTACTTTTTTGTCTTTTTAGAGACATATACATTATTCATTGTGTTTTTTTGAAGTCATGTTCTTGGTTATAATGGTCTGTATGGGCTTATGGATTTTTTTCGAAAGCCATAAATTCAACTACAAATTAGTGACTAAGCGTTTTAAAACAGTAATTTTTGGATTTTCGATAGATTTGTGTCCTGTTTTTTCTCCATCCTTCAAATATCCGCTGGAGATAAATATAATTTCAAGGTTTTTTGCAGTACGTGCATGCGTGTTTCTGTATGCATGCAGAATGGGGCTTTTTTTGCCCCCAATATAATTCGCCAATCCCTCAAATGTTTGTGTGTGTTGCATGGGAATAGTAAGTTTCCTTGCATCCATTTTTTTCTCTCTTGGGACATTTCGGAGGCATTTTTTCCTCATCTTCTTATTCCGGCAGCAGCCATCTTAAATCAAGCTCTATTCTTAAGATTAGGGACATAAATAACTTCCGGTTCCCCAAGGAACCATGCTAAGACTATAGACACAAGGAATTCCTCCTTTTCTATTGCTCCCTATCCCATTCTCATTGGTGCTAAGGATAAGAGGGAGGAGCTAAAACTCCTTTAGATTTACCTTTAATTTGCGTTTAATTTTTCAAATTTAGGACAGGAAATTTAGGTTTACTGATTAAAAGAATATTTCAAATACTTTCTAAATTTGAAGTAATTTTTCAAGACATTTTTGTGAAATATATTTAAATAGCCTTTATGATGTGATGGCCATCTTTTATGTAGATAGGCCTAGGGGTTGTTCATAAATTACATATGCATAGAAATTCCATTGTTATCCCCTCCCTGGACCAATCTCCCACTCTTCCAGTTACACATTCCAAGTCAAAGGGATAGTCTCACTTTGAAACAAATTATTTTTAAACAGTACACAATTACTAGATATTAATTTCTGCGCCAATAATAATTGCAGCAAAGTTTTCATTTTGAAGAAATCACGACGTTTCCAAAATGCACGGTAGGCGCCATTTTCCTTAGCCTTCGGCCGCTTTCGGCAAGCTTTAAAGTGAGGTGGCACCCCCTAGCACATGTACGTCTATGGCCTCACGAGAGCTCGCGCCTTCATTCCAATAGAAGGCGCTACTATGCTTTAATAAACATGGCGTCTATTAAGGCTTCGCATTGCCAACCAAATCCAGGTATTCAGATCATGTTATTTATTGATAGATATTGTCAAATGCAATCGCAATTTCCATTTCAATTTTAATTTTTCACGCTCTTTTTATTAAAACCAACTTGTTTCAAAGTGAGACTGTCCCTTTAAGAGAAATCACAAAATTTATGTAAAACATGAAACATGGGCAGTCTCCTATTGCTGGATATCTGGAGTAACTGAATCGTAAAATCTCAGAATTTTTTGCGCCATCTAGCTATTGGTAATGGGAACCAGCAAACTATAATAATATTTTTTTTATTTATTCAAGTATACGATATGTTCGAGGATCCGTTTTTTCACCAAATATTTGCATAAAAAATTGTATTTCTATAGAAATGCATGTCGTGTCTGCTAGATATAATGACGCATTTAACGTTATTTAAATCTTAGAAAATAAATATACGTTCATCCAATATGCCGCTAGGGAGAGCAAATTTAATGCAGTGAAAGTGCATTTGAGCAAATGGCGCTGGCTTTGGGGGGCGCCCCAGAGCGTCGAGAGGGGGACCACCGACCGCGAATCACGCTTGTAATGATACTCATCATGGTCCTTTGCCGTAACTCCACCCACACTTTAATGAAAATTAATTGCACCTGAAAACGCCAATATTGGGGTTGCCATTTTTCTCCATATCCCCTTATGCATGCATGCTGCTGCTGCTGCTTTTGCTATATCCATGCGCCGTCAATATTAACTTCTACACCAGGCCAACACACACACACACACACACACACACACACACATATATATATATATATATATATATATATATATATATATATACACAATATACTTTGGCATACAAGGGCTATATATATATAGTGAAACATCATCAATCAATATGTATTCTTGTACATGAAACATCATCTTATGACCCCTGACTATATATTCGCAAGTTGTATAAATGTCCGCCGCCAAAAAGGGGACGCAAAAAAGATTTCATTTTCGATGATATAGACCTATATATTTATAGGTCCCTTTGTTTGCCACTCAATTCTTTCATACACCGCTTATGATTAATATTGTATTATATGAGAAAAATGGCAAGTCTATGCATAGTATATACAACTATAAAGCCCTCTGCTTGAATTCATATATAAGATGGGCCATGCAGGATTGCTTCATATTGCAAAATGTTACAAAGTTGCATTGCATGGATAACATGTCATTAGGGAACATGGAATATTTCTTTACTGCACACAAATTAATTAATAAATTATCGTCAAAATATTTTGGAAATTGAGTAGTTAATTTTTCGACAAATTTTAATAATTATGTTAGGTGTCCACTTTTTATTTTTATACAAAATTCTGCTTTGTCATTGCATACACTGCTAAATTATTGTGTTTTAATTGGATGACCTATACATGCATGCATGTGAATATTATCTTGTTTATTGGGTGGGTATTGTGTACTTTAGTGATGCTGCAAATATATCCCCTTTCCGATGAACGTATAGTTAAACTTTAATGGAATATGCACGTTGGTATACATGCAGGTGAGATGTGCATGTATACGCTGTTCATTATTAAGTTAGGGTTTTGTACCTTAAAATTAGCTTTTATTTGGTCTATAATTGACAGCCTCATGAGAGACAAAAGACATTTTTCTATGCATCCTATATAATCTATCGCATTGTATTTTTTGTGCATGGCATTTTTTTGTTTTAAAACGTGAACTATGTTGTTGGATTTCTATTCACACATAAATATTGGTCATTGTTTAGCAACAGAATTACATAAAATTACAATTATTATTGAAAATGAATTATAGTTTTCATACTTATTTGAAAGTTTTTTTTATCTCGCAATTCACGAAACCATTTTTTTATATATAGCAGCATCCCTGCCATGGGTTAGAAAATGCATCGAATTTTACTCGTATTAAGACCCATGCATGCACATAATTCCATCATAACCGAATAATGATTTTAATATAAAGTGTATACATATATAATTTAAGTTGGCAACTGCACGTCGTATTGATTTTTTTTAAAGCTTAAACAATATAGATAAACTGAATTGCAACTTTAACCCTGGACCGGCATCGAGTGACGTTTTCCATGCATGATGGACTATGAATATTTCATGGGATTTTTCATTTTACTAAAAGAAACAAAGGACCCAACATGGTCCCTTACACATCCGGTGGCGGGTTCCCATACGTATACCACTATTTGTATACCAACACCCATTCCTCATGCAATTGTTCTTGGATTTTCTGGCACAATGACGCTCCCTATATATGCATGGAGTGACCCAAAATATTGGTAGGCCGGCCGACTTGCATTTAAAAGGTGACTATACTTATGAAAATTTAAACGGTCGTATATGGTTTGACTGGTGTTTATAGCAAAGGAAAACAAAAAGCCAACAACAGAACAACAAAAATTGAAAAAGGGGGAGAGATCTGTACACATGCTGCAGGATTATAAGCTTATATAGCTTCATGAATTTTAGCATATATGCATTGTCACCTCTGGACTATCACAAGGGCATATAGGCCTAACTTATGTATAGATTAAGTTACAAATTTTATGGCAACTCGAATTAAAATAATTTCAAATATGGAAGCAGAGTTGGAGGTTAGCAGTGCCCCCCTGTGTGTAAAACTACTGATATATATACTGCATGCATGCCATTTGTGGGATTTAATTTATATCTATATGCCTATATAGTCCATTTTGATCTGGATTCCAAGATCCAGCTGGATCTGAGCTTGAGATCTATAGACTTGCATGATTTTTATGGATTCGATTTGATATGGCCGGATTTGATTGGCTAAAGATTGGATCCAGTTTGATTTGACCTGATTTGATTGTATCCAATTATTTAGCCTGATTTGGACTTGATCTACTATTTGAAGGAATATAATTGAAGGGAGAGATCTAAAACCATATCAGTCCACTGATTTCGTATTTTGAGAAAAGTGCTTTTAAAAAAAATCGAGATTTAATTATTGCATTCAAATTAGTTATTTTAAAAGTCTGAGCTTAATTTTTAAGAAAGAAACATGCACTTTTGGATGCACATTCACATTTCGGTTCCCTCAAACAGAATCTTTAAGTCCTATACACCTCATGCCTTAAAATTTGGTATATACAGTATATGATTCAGACATTTTTCATCGAGTATGACGTTTTCCTATCTTACCATCAATTTGTTTATTAATTTATCAGCTAGAGAAACACTTTAGCTACAATTTTATGTAAATATCTCATTTTTGGCAAATATGGACTCATGGATTCATAAAAATGAAGACGTCAGTATATATCTTTCTAAGAATCATTTACCAAAAAGTGATTCAAAATGCACCAATCACCATGCAGCGTTGCAGGCGCATGAATACATATACTCTAAGAAATGTGAATAACATTAAAAAGTATACTTTGATATCACTTTTATTTCATTTTTGTTTTTTTGTTTTATTAACGATGAAAGTTGAACGGTCCACGTCTATATTTTATACAATATTTAATGCAAGTGGGAGATATTTTCAGCAAATAAAAATAATGGAATAAGGAAGGAAAAATGAAATAAATTACATTGACTTTTCACATTACTTTATACTCAACACAAGTACATGTATTATAAACTTTTCTGTTTTAAATTAAAACTTAATCTTTGTTTAGAATCATATAATAGAGAAAGACAAATTTCATTATAAGATATATATACAAAATGTGTACAAGTTATTATTTTACTATGTATTATATAGCGGTGTTGGTTTTTACTTATTAAATTCAAAAACACAATAGTGCACAGTTTCATTATATGCAGTTTTTAAGCATAAATCAATTTTCTCAAATAAAAATTTTAATGATATATATTTGATGGAACTATATATGCCAATATTCTATTGAGATATGCTTGCATGGCCATGTTTGAATATCATAAATTATATTTATCACTCAATTATAAATTATAATTGTTTGTTGCTATAATGGTATATACATGGGCATTAAGTCCTATATAAATGTATTTGTACATGCATGCCAACATCCTTGGCATACAATAAAATTAGTCATTTGTCAGGGTCCATTGACTTCATTGTCACATGTAATTTTAAGCATTAAATGATAATTGTGAGCCCCATTGACTGACATTGTTATGAAAAGGGAAATCGATCAATTGGGGAGTGTTTCAAAGGCAACCATAAATGCAATTACATTTATGAACCCATTAAAAATATTTAATGCATATTCTCCGTATTATATGCATATGTACGAGGCAGGGGACAGATTGTAAAAAAAAAATACGAGAATTGGGTTTGGAAGATTAGTATTTAGTAATTGATTTTAATTGAATTGAACAAATGCTGTGCATAAACAAATGCATTAACATCCGGGCATTTTTGGGTTAGCCTAAAATAAGGCTTATACATTAATACAGTAACGTCTCAATCAGATGTTTATTGTGCAATTTTACTTTGACATTGACTGGTCATGATTGGAAAATTGCAATTATAGTAGCTGCATGATGCCACTTAAAACTGGCACTGCTATTCGGGTGCATTTTTATATAGTTTGAGCATTTATTGGTAGATTTGATTTCAAATATATGATGCAGGTATATGAAATTTTGGCTCCAAAAATTATTTATATTTTTGCTTAAGAACTGTGCAAAACTGTGCACTCAGAGGTTATATTGTTTGTTTAATGTTTGGCAAAATAGTCTATCTTAAATATTCATTAATTTATAAACAATGAACAAACAGTTTATATTCAGTATAAATTTATTGGGTTATTAGATTGATTGGATTGGATCGGATCGTTTATTTACCATCCATGGATAATAGAAAATCATTTTATGCTAAATTTTATAATGCCCATTTATGGATGAAATGTAATATTATTCCCTGCAGATTAAATTTTGAGTAAAATTTAAATAGCCATAAAGTGGCCAACTTGATATGGAATTCACTTTGTAAAATTGTTCAATCATGCCTTGTTTTTCCACAAAAATGCTTCGTAATGGCCTTGTTTTCGTTTGTGCAATTTTGACAAACATGCAGCATGGAATTTTGATTATAGGAGATGCATTTTACATGCGCATAAAATTGAATTTCTATAGATTAAAAAATCACTTATTAGAATGAAAAATATTTATGGACCCTATTTGATATTTTAAAGTAAAATTTGTTGGATCTATTGGTATACAATTTTATTGCTAACTTGTTCATTGATTTTTTTTTAAATATTATTTTCAATTAGAAAATCGAGCTCATTGAATAATGTGGTAAAAATCATATTTTTGAAAGGGACTATAGAGTTCTGCTGATAAAACTGTGCACTATTCGTAAATGGCTGTGAACATATATATAGTTTATGAATGCGTATATAAGAAGACCTTTCCTGTCATGGGATCCCTCATATTGGGCACTCCGATATATCAATTGCGAATTTGATTCGCGAGATTTTTTTATGAAGAAAAAATGGCATGCACACTCCCAAAGGGGAAAAAAATTATAACATTGTTATTTCGCTATTATTATTATTTGATTTATATATAAAACGTATCTGATTCCACGCAATAACAAGCCATGTCTGTTCAAGATTATAAATGGTTGGAATTGAAGTATATTCATGCATGTATCTGATGTATGCATGCAGAAAAAGCTTATCAATAATGCATGGAGATCACATCTTAAGTTTGCAGCAGGGAAATGCAATAAAAGTTTATTCATGCAAGCCTATAGGCCTACATTTTTTACATGCATTGAAGAAATATGTAATTTGCATGATAATTTTAAAGTATAAGTATTTTGTTTTACATGAAGAAAGTAACTTTTAAATACGAGGTCCAAAAGTCTGCAAATCCAGAAAGACAAAAGAAAATTATTCTTTTTAAAACATTTAAATGTATTGCTAATATTGACAATGTATAGATTTTTAAAAACTGAATTAATTTTAAAAAGTGTTTTTTATGATTCTTTTTTTATCCGCAGACAGTATGGGGTTATTAATTTTATTTTTAAATTTAAAATTAAAGGAGATTTAATTTATATTTTACACCGTTTAAATTTGTTTCTGGACATTTGGATCACTCAATTATATAAATTCTAAAAATAATGCCTTTTTAATTGCCAAATAAACTGGGTCTGTATGTTTCTTATATGTGTTTCTTGCATATGCTATCAAAACTTGTTTTTTTTTTTTTTTTTTTTTGGATAAAATGCATGCATGGATATACCATCCATTTCTCATTTCTGAAATTTCTGAGTTATTGAATTAATTTCTAGGACAGATTTAAAATTAAAGATTATAGGCTCATGCACGTTTGGCTCAAATAATTTGTATTTTTTTTACAATTCTCCCTGTGCGAGTGTGCATGCATGATGTAGTTTATATAAAAGTTAGATAAAAATGATAAAAAAAGCTTCACAAAATGTATGGGTACTTTACCGCATATTTTCCTGAAGCTTCCGAAAATATAGGAACGGGAGTTTTGGTCGAAATTGAATAGTTTTGTGTCACGAATATTGTCATGCCTTGAACTGTCATGGCAGGGCGCTGTTGACATTTCATTTATATTAGAAGCAATATATTTATTCATAGATGAGAGTTAAATACGTAGGATCTAACGAGGAAATTGTTGAAATTTAATTGTTGACATCTATACAGATATATAACGAGGAAAAAGGTTGCACTGTCCACACACGATGACGTCACTATAGACAAGGGACACGACTGTTGACCTCGAGCTGTTTACCAATTGAAGCAAATAGTTTGGGTTTGAAAGATACGTTAAGGCACTTTGAAGTGATGGCGATGAGGTGACGTCACAGGGAACGTTTGTAAAAATGGCGGCATAATGATGTAACCACTGACCACTATTTTGAACTTAAAAAAACATGACGACTATTAATTCTCAATACTGCATTACAAGTATAAAATATTTCGATTTTAATGGCTTTTTAGGTAAAAACAAATTTAATTGAATGAATTTAATTTTGTTTAAATTTTTGTAGGCCTTTAATAAGGGGTCGTCCATTAGTTTACAACTTATAATTGACTTATACATGCAGTACCATGCAGGTACGTGCACTGGTAGGCCTAAACTGATTGGCCCTATAGCTTACAAAAAAGTATTTTTAAAAAAAGGTTAAATGAATCTAATCATGCATGCCTGCTTATAAACTTTCGGATTTTAGGCCGCCATATTGGGAATTTCTTGTGAATTTTTTTAAGACTAACTAATTGCATTGTGGTCAGTGGTTACAATGGATAAGATGGTCGAATGAGCGGATGAGGTAGAAGTAAAAACAGTGTAAGGTGTTCTGGCACATATTGTACACTCGCCAACCGGTATTGATTAGATATTTAGTGACCAAAACTATTTTTGAACTGACAAGAAAGACGTTGATCACCACCATCTCGGCTGATGGATCAGTGGATGGGAATAGGTTGGCATAACGTTCATGCTCACTGTACTCAGGCTCATAGGACTGCTGACCATGCATGCGCTGGCCAGGCATGCCCCCATGCTGGTCAGGCCTCCGGTCATGCCGGACAGTTCGGACATGTTCAAGCCATTGAGCGCGTTCAGATTGTTCACGCAGCCGCTCCCCACCGAGCCATGCATTGCTGCAGCCGCGGCGGCCGCAGCTGCTGCGGCCGATGCAGAACTTCCGTCTTGACCCTTCAGTCCGTGGAGGCCGGAGGTGGCGTTCATGCCGCCCGGCTGGCAAGGTTTGCCATCCCTGACCAGAACTGGGACGGCCACCCTCCTGGGAGAGGGTAGGGGGTTGATGTCTAGTCCTTTCTCTTGACGCGCCCTCTTGGTTTTGTAGCGATGGTTTTGAAACCAAATTTTCACTTGGGTTGGGGTCAAGCGGATGATACTCGCGAGGTGCTCCCGCTCCGGAGCGGAAAGGTAGCGCTGCTGGCGGAAACGCCGTTCCAGTTCGTACGTCTGTGCCTTGGAGAAAAGGACTCGTCGCTTGCGCTTTTTGGGTGGGTCCCCAGGTATGGACCCTGGGTCACCTCCATTCTGCCTGTCGTCCTTTCCCGAGTGTCCATCTTTGACCCGACACTGGTCTGGGTCGGGGCTGGACACGGACAAGAGGCGAGGACTGTCCATCCCTTCTGCTGTTGTGTCCACACTCAGTGGTGAGGACTGACCCATGCTCGGAGATCCTGGGTCCGAGAGTGGGGTGTGGGCCAAGGAGGTGGTGTCCGGACTGAGTTGGCCGCCGTGGGACAGTTGGCTGGACATAGTGTCGGAGGATACGTGGTTGGACACTGCAAGAAAATGAAAATCTTTAATTTTCTATGAAATGGCTTCAGTTTAGAATTTGTTTTTTGAATGCAGAAATAATAAACAAATATATATTAGGTCTAGCCTATAGCTTATAATATTGTCTTGTAAACATGCGTATGTTTTACGTATGTTTTTTATTG
>JAQIXP010000780.1:0-22493 GCA_034700285.1 Proteroiulus fuscus
TTAGAAATTCAATTTAACAATGATGTTTAAAGTCTCAGCTGACATAGGAGAATTCTCCTGATAGTGGGATCACCCCCCTACCATATGGAATTCATTTGCTGCCTGTAGGGTACTGAGTTGAATTGATTTGAATTAATTATCATAAAATTCTTATGACAGCTCTTCTTGAGAACAATCTAACTTGTCATTTTCTAATTCCAGAACTGGACTGCCTAACAATGGTAACTGTTTTCTTGTCTATGAGTTTGTCACTTGATCAGACAAGTCAATCATGATTTCTACTTCTATATTCATTCCCAATCAGAAACACTTAAATGTCCTCCTGGAGCATACATGCAAATTAATGTTTAGGCACATCATTTTGGGGGGGGTATAAAATTCGTTTAGTAAGAAATGTATGTAGAATTTAGTTATTACTACTTATTTGGTTACAATAGCAGGGGTGGCTCACTATGTCTTTCATTGCCAATGCCAATCACCCAAATGCCACAGCTTTGATACATAAATCTTTTTTTTTATTTTCCACACATATTTGGTGTCAGTTACATTCTACATGGCTTGGCAAGCCTACCATGACTACAAGCCATGTAGCAGGGGTGGCTCAATATGTCTTGCAGTGCGTGTTGTGGGGTTTAGCAGGTTCAGCTGGCTGTCGGTAAATTTGCACAGATCAAAGGAGCCAAGCCAGTGGGATCGTACAAGGTTCTGGTAGGCTTGCTAGATTGTGGATGGTTTACTTGTTATATAAAGTAAATTTATTATTAGATGATACAATATGAATTATACAACATCATGTTAAACAACAAGTTGTATAACAATTTTATTTAGTACGATTTGCAATGTAGGGTGGATGCATAAAAAAATAACAAAATGTGTTAAACGTCTGTTGTACACCTTGTTATATAACATCATATGTAACTTGTTATTGGATGATACAATGTGAATTACTTAACAAAAATATGTTACATAACATGCTCTAATAGAATGTCTGTGCTATACCTTGTTATATAACAGAATGTTATATAACATGATATAACACTCTGTTATATAACCTCTGTTGTACACCTTGTTATACAGTATAACACCATGTTATGTAACAAGTTTTACAACAGATGTAAAAGAAATTTTGCTCTTCCTTGGCTTTCATAAATGGTGTAGCAGAAGCTGTGTTTTTGCAAAATATTTCATTATATTTGGACGAAACAAATGCATCATAAATCCATAGAAATCATGCTTCAAGTAGCCACCCAAGGCTCACCAAAATGTAAACTTTTGCGAACTGTGATCCAGTTCCCTGGTTCTAACTACGTGACAAGTAACCATACCTTCATCTTGGTAAATCCGTATCATTGAACAATTTTCACTGCAGTTCTGATATTTAAGTGCAGAGTCATCAACTCGAGGGTAGCATTATTTTACCTTTATAATAGCATAATGCCAATACAATATATAATAATTTACAAATACATATGCATGTTTATTTCGAACATCAATGATTTTGTATATAAAAGAACAGTAACTCTCATGTTAGAGAAAAGTAATTAAAACAGAATTCAATTTGGTGCAAATAAGCTTGTAGTGCTACAAATACATACACCAGCATTGCATAGACCACTCTTTCTGTGTTGAATTTTGGTACAATTGTAGTAACACTTTATATAGCAATCAATATATCTTCCTGTACGATCTAATTCATCATTTGCATATATTCCTGAAAGCAAAAGAAAAGAAACATCTTCAGAGTAATCATATTGATTTGAATGTAGCTTAACTTTTTTAATTTATTAAAAATTGTATACCTTTGGTCAAATAAGCAGCAAATATTAAAATTACTGTAAAGCTAATCAAAAAGTAAAGATACTTTTGGCACATTTTGTGGGACATTTTGAATTTTTATTTTTGATGAAGGCATGTCAGTGCTATGTATTTATACATACATATAATTTTGATAGACGAGCCATAAGATACTGGCAAACATATTGCATATGTCATTGCCACCACAATGATAATAAAAGCTTTTAAAATGTTTCCAGGTAATTGATACACACTCCATCTATAATTTCATAATGCTTGTAATGATAAGGAAATGTAAAGTAATGCATAAAAAATAAAACTGAACAACAATAAGCATCAAACTGTATTCATCAAATTATGGCAAGCTGTAGTTTTATGAGCCTTGCTGCACTTGTTGTTAATCCTAATGGCTCATATAAATTAATTTATACACGTATATTGCAAAAAAATGCAACCTAAATGCTATTTAAAAGTTTTATTGCATTCAAATATTACTCATATCACCTGTGAGGATTAAGGACAGGCCAGGCTTCTATAGGGTTGTATCTGCTTGGCTTACAAGTCATCAACTTTTGGGTGAAAAAAACTTTTAAATTCAAAATGAGTGTTTAATATAAGAACCAGGCGACCGAGCATCTATGATGCTACACATTTTTTTGAGAGTGACATGCAAAAAATATTAACACATTCAGATTGTGAACCCGTGATCTTTGGCACTTAAGATGGATGCACAATATGAACCATGCCTCATAATCTCGCATTCGTAAATCTCGCTTTTTGTATTTTGATAAAAAAATGCTTAAATTTTGAATGTGCTCAGAAAAATATTCATGGCCATGATTGGAACCTGTGATCTTTGGCTCCAATGACATACACATTAGAAGTTCAAGCTAAAAAGCCAAGTTTACAGTAATGATGGGAGTAGTTGCCCAGTTTTCAAACTTACTTGAGCCAGTTAGATCCCTCTAAAACTGCAAACATTCAATTTTTTACATGTTTCATCAAAATTCAAAAAAGCCAGTTCTAGAATGGTTGGATGTCAAAAAATTATACAACCAGGATTTGAACCCCTTTCCTTTGAAATAAAAGACATGCACACTACCAACTGAGCTACGAAAGCAAGTTGTGGGAGTGATGATGGGAGAGCATGAACATACAAACCCACTTTTTCAATAAAAATTTCTTGAAAATTTGAAAATAATGAAATATAAAATGGTTACAGGCATGGTTTTGGCATTGTTGAGATTTTTTCATGACCCTTTACTTATATCTGAGACCGGGAAGGTTTTAGACTTTCCAATTCTGATATCTCTGGGACAAACAGACAGACAACTAGACAGACATACAAACAGACGTAGGCACTTTAATATAATAGGATATCATTTGTTCAAAAATAAATAATAATAATACTTTGTCAGTAAACAAACAACATACTGACAGGTGTTTGACAATTTAAAATAAGTAGCATGACAATGATACTTAAATTAGAACTGCTAGCAGTCTCAGCCCGGACCAGACTAACTTTCTAAGCATTTTATCTTTAACCATTAGTTCCGGGTGACTGAGCTATGCTCTACTTTTTAAATTAAGGAGAATGTTAAAGATAAAAAACTATCGGTATTACAAAGAAGTTTAACCACAGGTACCGGGGAACCGATTTACAAATCATTGATGTATTTATTAATTTATATTATGATTAATAGATGTATTGAAAAGCCTTTTTGTGGTATACTGTATTTATAAATTTAATTGTGATACATCATGAAATAGAATCATAAGGTTCAGGGAAAACAATCTCCAAATTGTTGTTACAGGGAGACCATCTATATACCAGCTATGTTTGGAAACTTATTAGTTTTATTTGGATACATTACAAATTTTAATAAAAGCCTTTTATGGTACACTTTACTTATGTATTGATTAAGCCAATTCTTATACATAGAAATATTTTGGAAAGGCCTTTTGTGGTAGGCCTATTTATAAGAGTATTTTAATTTTCATGTGTGTGCATGTGCACCTTAAATACATTGGGTGTGTTAAGTTAAGGAGCACTCCAGTTTTGTGCTCCACAAAACATGACTCAAAACTGATAAGATAAGGGATTTGAGGAGCACTCCAAGAAAGCATACCAGGCTTCATGGAGCATTTAAAATTTGATGTGCCATTGACACAAAAACCAAATGGTGGCCTCCTTAAATGCAAGCAAAACATCTTTAGAGTTACTTTTAACAGATACTTATGAGATAAATCCTTGTGTTTGCATGACTTATAATATGCACCAATGCTTGCTAAATGGTATTGTATTTAAAACAGGTTACATGTAATATGTGATAATTTTTGTACTAATATACATATGTATGTTTTTCATTTTACTTGATTTTGCATGATTATGATGATTTGGTTCCTATTTTGTAAATAATTTTTAGGAAATGTAAAGGCCCCTATAGTTACATTTTTCACAATTCTTTGTTGTACATAGTTTTATTAATTAAAAATAAACAATTAAGAATTTGCATTGGAGTGGGGGAGGAATTACAAGCTCCAGTATACCACTTTGAAGGAATAGGATCCAAGGCAACCAGCACAGATAGAAATGAAAGTGCTCCAGAAACAACTAAATGTAGCAAAAATACTTTAAAATAAAAATTGTAATTGCCAAAACTTGTGTAGAGAGGTGTAATTCCTTGCATGTTAAAATTCTACACTAGACTCATTCTTGACAGCAGGGACATTTTAGGTTCTTGTCGCCCCTAGGCCCAATTAGAATTGCCGCCTCCCCATCACCGCCCCACCACACCCAGCCCTTCAGGGCGGCACACAGAAATCCATTTTAGGGAAATTTCAACCTAAAAAATGTTTCAACATTTTTTGCTAAATTAAAAATTACAAGGTTTTTTGTATATCACTGTAAAAATTAACAGAAACTTACAGAAAACTTCTGACCTTTTAGTAAACTGCATCTTTTGCACATCAGGTTATCAGTTTCTATTTCATCTCTCAATGAAGTTAATGTAGGACTTTCAATATGTCAGAAATACTTGCTATTATGCAGTTTATGGTGAAATTGAGATGTTACAGATTAGGTAAGGAGTGGGAAAATTTTAATTTTTAAAGTCCATTCAAATATTCACATGTGTGTGTACCATATATGGTGTGTCCGACAGTACACCCAGAAAATTTGCCACCCCTGAAAACTTTCCGCCCTAAGCCCTGGCCTTGTGGACCTATTAGGAAAAAAAACGCTGCTTGACAGAAATGGTCTATTGAATATACGAGCATATAGCTTTAGAGACAATCAATAGGGATCAGGGGGCAGATTAGCACCATTATTTTTCTGGAAAATCAATGTTTAGATCTAAACCATTAAAAAGAGATTTGGGATTATAAGAGATCACTTTTTTAATTGCAGTATATGGTGATCATGCTGCAGATTTTAATAACCAAATAAAGAATAAAGAAAGTTTGGAATGAAGTGACCTTAACATTTAACAGAAAAGGCTATAACATAACTGGTGCAGAGTGTGACAAAATATTCAGAGGTTTAAAGAAAACATATCGCCATGTGAAAGATCATAATTCCAAATCTGGAAACAGTTGCAAGCCATGGGAGTATTTCCAAAGCTTTGATGCCGTATTTGCCGTCGAAGCAGAATTTACAGCCAAAATAAGCAAAGCCAACTTGATATCCTGCAATAACCAAATAGCAAACTCTGTAGAATCTACAGGAAATTTAGAAAACAAAGAAATCACTAAAAATCCAAATAATGAATCCAGTGTAGAAATAAGAAGTAACAAAAGATCACAGGCTATATCAGAAAAATTCATACTTAGAAAATGATGCAAAAATGTGGCTGCTATTTTGGACAAGTTCTCAAAAAAGTACTTATAAGAATTGCAGAAAACTGGGGAAGAGTTGGCCAAAATCAAGGAAGAATGGGCACAAGAACAAGAAATGTTAAGTACATTTCTTGAAACACAGGTTCAACAAAATAAAAATCTTAAAAGCCAGCATGATTGAATGAAATGACATCATTTGGCAGTAATTAAATAAATTTTAGTTTTTTACCTTAAAACTAGTTATAAACTTACAATAATTTGAATTACTTAAGCTGTTAACTAAGATTTTCACATTTGAAAATGGTTTTATATCAAATAAATTTTTGTATATATTATAGTTTAGCTTAAACTTTTATTTAATAAATTCTCTAAATTCTATAAATTTAATAAAGTCTATTGTTATAGACTTATTTGGGAAAATTAAAGGCTATATAATCTAACCATAGCAAACTTATTTTAATGTTATAGATTCATTTAAGCATATTAATAGCTATATAATCCTAATATAGCTAACTTTTTTAAATATACTATTAAATTAGTCTAGTAGGTACAATATGGTATCATTTTCTCTTTGTTTCAGCATTAAAACACAGGTCATCATTTGTAATGCAAGGCCTTCCATCATCTTCAGCCTCCATACTACTACATTCAACATCAAAAGTGCCTTCTTCTTGTATAAGGTAGTTATAAAGCATACAGGCCATTGCACGGGGAGGAGAGTTGAGCTTTTTACGTGGCTGTTGGAATAAGTTAGATGACTCACCATACCTTAAAATCACGTGGTAAGTTTAGGCTGTTGCATGTCACCTCTTTTCCACATGGGGTGTATACATCAATGCTACCATGGCAACAGTAGTAGCAGTAAACTGTTTCAAAAATATCACAACATTGGCATGTGTTGAACTGCTATACCTATGAGAAGTACGGTTTGGAGTCTCATCACACATCAAATTAACAGTAATAGATGAATTCATAAAAAATATACTGAAATGGTATATGTATATCTTGGTTTATTTTAATATTGAAATATATGAAAGCCAATTGTCTGTAATTGAAAGATTAGTAACATTTGTTTATTGTGTCATGATATATGCATGGAGATATGGGGTACTGGGGTGGAAAACCCTACCCAGGACAAACTAACTTTTAGCCATTGGGCCCCCTTAAGTAACTAATACAACTTGCCACCTGGGCCTGCATGCACTTTAAAAGGTGCATCTATACTGTATCAGAAAACATGTTACATTATTATAGCAATGTCATACAAGTTGGTACAGAAAGAAAAGTAAGATAAAATTCATACAACATGAAGTCATGTAACATTTCTATTGGTAAGTCATGTATGTGATACCATTTAGTAACACGTTAGTAAAACTTATTTAATAGGTTATTGTAATGGTTAAATATGTTTTGTTATAGTGTTAATGCACCTTAACTAAGTGTTGGTGGTATATATGGAAATAATCAGCATAGGCCCCCAGGCAACTTATACCAGCATGCCCTTATGTTAAGCTAACACTGCTATCAACTACATTAACTTACCTGCCTGCACCCATGCCAAATGAAACCATTGTGTATTGCATTAAATGATAACACACTTCTTATTTTGATGCAGATGCCTGCAAGGTGCTTTGTATATGGATGTACTAGTGGCTATAAGAATAAGGCAAACATTGGAAAGAAGTGGTCATTTTTTCAACCACCATGCAGCAATCAACCATTATTTAATAAATGGGAAACATTTTGTGGACATGGTGATGCACCCCTGACTGAACATTCCAAAGTATGCCACCAACATTTCACTGATACTATGATCATCAAGCACAGTGTCATCACATTACCAAATGGACAGTCAATTACATATCCACTGAAACATCTTAGACTTGCACCAGATGCATATCCCTGCATGTTTCCCAATGTTTTGCTTATGCAACATCATAATTCACCACATCCATTTCAATGAAAATAACCAGCAAACCCCCTCTCATTTGCCAATAAAAAATTCAACTGGAATAGTAGCACATCACCTCCATTCCTTTATGCAAACAATAATATGGACCGTGTTGATGCCACCCATAGCACATCAAATGTCATGAATCAACCTAGCAATTGTGGCATTGCCAACACCAATGACGCTCAGTCCATGACTATTCCTGCCAACATACAGCATGTTCTATAAATGAACCAGCAAATACCTACACTTCTGACACCAATGACCATCAGTATACCTGCCACAACACAGTTAAACACAAGGGCCCTGTAAATGCCAGCCATTACACCACCATAACTGACCATGACTATGCCTGCCATATAACCTCACCTGCTATCAACAAACCTTGAAATGCCTGCAATTACCTCCCCACCGACCATGACTATGCCTGCCAGGATGCATCACTCGCCATTTGTGAACCTGATAATGCCTGCCATATAACCTCACCTGCTATCAATAAACCTCAAAATGCCTGCAATTACACCACCACCGACCATGACTATGCCTGCCAGGATGCATCACTCACCATTTGTGAACCTGATAATGCTTGCCATTACACCACCACTGACCATGACTATGCCTGCCATATAAAAATTCACTTGCTATCAATAAATCTCAAAATGCCTGCAATTACACTACCACCAACCATGACTATGCCTGCCAGGATGCATCACTCACCATTTGTGAGCCTGATAATGCCTGCCATTACACCACCACCAACCATGACTATGCCTGCCATATAACCTCACCTGCCATCAATACACCTGGACATGCCAGCACTGACACAATCAATGTTTGCACTGGCACAATGCATGCAAGCATCAGCACACAAACAGCTGCTGTACTGACCAATTGTAAAGAATCGCAGACAAATCCTCCTTCTTGTCATTTTGAATGCCTATATTCTAAATAGAAATGCAGATTTTATGCCTTGAAAAAAAAAACTACCGCTAAAGACGCATGCCACTGTCCCAGGTGTTTTCATTGCCTTTGACAAATTAAATGTAAGAGAAAAGATGTATGCAACTTTCCTTGCAAGAATATCATGAGTTAAGAATTCCTGTAGTATGTGGTACTCAGCACGGCACAAAATGGAATCACTTTTATTGTCATGCAAGGGACAAAAGGCATATCACTACATCAGAGACAATTTCATTTAAGTTTTACCCTCTTTATGCACAGTTCGTCAATTGCGCAGTGGTATCACCTCAAAGGTTAAGTTTAACACTGATATGCTTGACCTAATGCTGGAGGCCTTTCATGGAAAGAGTGAGCAACAGAGAATTGTAGTTTTAAAACTTGATGAAGTCTTTCTCAGCACAGCTTTAAAAGTGTCCAACTCTGACAACACATTGCTTGGAATAGTAGCAAAACAACAAACAAGTTTGACCAAGAAGGAAACACCAATCACTAAATGCCTACAAAATAGGTCAATGGTCATCATAGCAGAATCATTAACAGGACAGGGATCATACACTATTGCCAACATCCCTTCATGTGGAGGCCTAAAAGGTGAAGAAATAGCTACTGCAATCTTGGACACCATTAAAGCAGTAGAAATGCATGGTGGTGCAGTGATCAGCATTGTAAGTGATAGTGCAAGCACCAACAAGTTGGCATACAAGATCTTGGGTGTTAAATTAGAGAGTGGATTCATTGAAAACAGGATCCAAAATCCACATGCACCTTCAAGAAGAATTTATTTCATGCATGACCCTCCACACTTAGTTAATTGCATACGAAACCACTTCATTAAGGAGGATGTCACTCATCACTTCCGTGGACAGTTTATCAATTTCAAATACATTCGCTGCTTATTTGAATTGGATTCATCACATCCCATGCATAAAGTGTGTTTTAAACTCACATTGAGTCATATAAATCCATTTCCAAGTTATGACAAAATGAAGGTTAACATTGCCACATAAGTCTTCAGTAATTCACTAGCTGTTGGAATGCAAACATATAGAATGCAAGGAGACAGACAAATGCAAGGATCAGAGCCAACATAAACATTTGTTCATTTCATCAATGATGTGTTTGATGCCATGAATGCTACCAACGAGATGAATGTTGTTCGGAACAATGGCTCTCTATTAGAAATTTTAAGAAATGCCTACCGAATTTTTACCTGTCATGCCATTTCAAATTTGGCAACACCTACAACAACAGAAAGTTTGCGATTTACGATCAAGTCAATGATTGATATATGCAGATATCTTTTGCAAAAACAGCGTTTCAACTATGTATTGACTGGTAAATTGAACCAGGATGCTGTTCAGGTTTGTATTAGTACAGTTCGTGGTTGCAGTCCAAATGATCATCCTGATGTCCACCAGTTTGCTGATCTTAATGCAATCAAAGCACTAATGTCTCCACTTGAACAATTCATTTCAACAAAAGCCAACATTTCTCAGAAGACCGTGATGATGTTGGACAATCATGTTCAAGCATACTACTAAAAAGTGGTAAAGAAACTAAAGACTGCATGCACAGAAAAGGAGAAGGTGGCAAAAGCAAACATGGAAAAAAGCAGACAAGAAATTGTAAACAATGTGCTTTTTCTTGAAAATGTTGGCATAGAAGAGGTACAATCAAGTCACTCAGAACATGACAATGCTTCAAAGCATTCATGCATTGATGAGGTGATATACTACATGTGTGGGTACACAATATGCAAAATAATAAAGAACATTACCTGTAATACATGCTCATCTAAACTCATAGCAACTCATGATGATCAAGTGCCTTTGAGCCTTGTAAATCTTAAAGAATTCAGTAAGCACAGCTTTAATATTTTACAACAATTAGGGAAAATGTGTGCAATGATGTTTAATATATTAAAATGATACCTTTTACAGAGGATGGATGCTTGATCAGGCCATCTGCGGCAGTTTACTATTGCTTGAAAGGTGTTGATGACCAAATGCAGCCTTCATTTAATGAGCAATCGTTATCCCCAACATGGTGTAAAGAGACATTGGCAGGCTTAATGCCTATTGCAAGTTGGGGATACTTGTTTTGCACATATAAACATGCCACCAAGTTCTTTCCTGTTCTCATTCAGAATATGTCCATATGCACTGCCAGCATTTTATTAAACATGTCATAAAGTCCCACTCTAACAAGGAGCTCAAATATGCAAAATGTGCATTAAAAGTCAGAAATTGATGTGGTAAACTAAATTCAGCCTTGGAAGTCCTTACATTTTAGATGCCCAGTTAATCTCTATTTTGTCCCCATACTCATTAACAATTCAAGTATTGATGTGTGATTCCTTACATTTAATATGTCTACAAGCAACTAGCATTCATTTAGTGGTGAGACATTAAAGCAGGCATGAAAGACAGGTAGTAAACTTGCAAGGAATTGGCATTAGGCAAGGTGGTTATATAGCTGCATTATTGTTCTTGATAGGAAGTAAACACATTTTAAAATAATACTAAAGGTCACATTTCTTGTTACAGGTTTTTGTAAACCAGTGGACAACATAGGTGCCTCACTTACTCATAACATCATTGACATTTAAGAAAATCATTGTCATTTCCCACCCAGCAGGATCAAGAGGGCCTTCCACAGAAAGTGCTACACATTTTCTCACTGTCAAATGAGTCACACTCGGAAAGCTTGTTACTAGCTGTGAAATTGACACTTGCAAGATTTGCATCAGAAACTGGCATGATTGCATGAACTATGTTTGATAAACATTAAGGATGATACTCGTTTGATACCATAAAGTTCAAGTTCAAGGAAATACACTAATGTTACCTGCCCTGGTCATTACAGCATCCCAGATGTGGCTTGGCACATCATTGGTCTGATACAAGTAAACAGTATGAATTCTAAATGTGCAGCATTAGCCATGCTGCAGGTTCTGGGCAATGGAGTCAATCATCCGATGCTATTACTATTCCATGGAAAAATGTTATATTTTGGCATGTATATACTTATTAAGCTCAAAGTTGTTTCAACTTCTATTGATTTACTGTCATTATGACATGTTTTTTTTCAGAAAATGCACTGAAGATTGCCAGGGCATGACCTCGGTATCAGAAACATTACCATAGTCAAGCAGCCCATAGTTCATGGTGAACAATTGTGACTCCAACATCCCTGTGTCACAAACATGAAGCCCAATTGGTCATTCACCTTTGTGAGTATATATGAGTTTTGACATTCATGGATTGGATACTTAATTTGACACTATATGATATAGACATCTGAAAAAGGTCTCTGCTCAACCATGTTACTCAATGAAAACAACTATATGAATGTGAGGGCATAACATGCAAGCACATGGCTGATCACCCGAATCTGCCAAAAAAAATGCCAACAGAGGAGTATTTGGCAACTACATTACCTTATGAAATCATAGAGGAAGCAACTGTTTTGTGGCAAGTATATATTGGATCTTGGTTCACATTCAGTAATTATGAGCTTTCACTATACATTGTATTGATTTGAGTTTATATCAACATTTAGTAGACAAGAAAACAATGACCCAAATTGTTAATCCCATAGGGCATTGCACAATGATGTGTGTGGACGCCATCTTTGGATGATCAATGGTAATTTCATTCTAAATGATGAAGTAAGGAAAACGCATCCAAGTATTCAGTAATTATGAGCTTTCACCAAACATTGTATTGATTTGAGTTTATATCAACATTTAGTAGACAAGAAAACAATGACCCAAATTGTTAATCCCATAGGACGTTGCACAGTGATATGTGTGTGGATGCCATCTTCGGATGATCAATGGTAATTTCATTCTAAATGATGAAGTAAGGAAAACGCATCCAAGTATGCAGGAAAAGAAAAAATGGCTAATAAAATATGCTTATGTCACTTAAACATTTTCAGTCAAGGATGATTTTGCAAAAATGTAAATATGATTTATAATACAATTAGCTGTTAGTGTAATATCACCCAACTACAAACCACTAGGTCACAACTGATATGGAGTTGTAAGGCCACATGTAAATGAATAATGGTTTCACAACCAATTCACAATGCAGTAAGGTGTCCATGTTTAGTGATGCATATTGACATAATCATTAAATGTCCTTATTCATGCCAAACTCTTTCATTATAGACATGTGTGGTGCAATCCAATAGCCTCACATTACCACGTGGGATTGTTATTTGACATTTGAAGTGGGAATGGCCAGTACATGAAATGATGGTGCAAGTTACATTGAAGGATATCATGTGGATCTGAAATAGCACCATGTCAAAAGATGCATAGCTAAACAAGGCATTCATAAACACATTTTACTGCACTTTTTTTCTACACCATTAATAGAAATAAGTTAAGTAGGTTCAAGTGACTTCAGTTGCGACATTAACATTGATTTTTCTAATGCTAGGTGTTTGTGAATGGAAGGAGTAGAAATGAATTCCAGTTAAGGTGAAAATGGTGCCTCTTTCACCAACACAAGTTCCCCCAAGTTCATGGTATGAACATTCATGTGTACCTGAATTTAGTGATATCATGATATATGCTTATTTACATCACTTCTTTACATGTGTGATGGAATGTAGCACATATACATATTATGCTTTCCAGCCATGTCATTTCCATCTGGTGAACATCAATGCAGCTGGTTTGGCTACAATGAAATAGATATTTCATGGGAACATCCCAGGACTGATGGCAGTAGACAAGTTAGAGTGCATCATACACAGCCATTTAACTTGTTTGTTTGTTTGCTTGTTTGTAACTTCCCCTACCGAACTACGAGCTTTTCGCTCTTTATTACCCTTCTTGGGAAGGAGAGGGAGATGGAAGGGTAAATGCGGTCGTGGCCGACTAATGGGAACTGCCCCAGTATTCACCTGGGTATGACATGTGGAAAAAACACAATGATTATTAGTAAATGAGCTACATAGACCTTTATCAACCTCATGGAGGGGCAAAGTTTAGCATGCAAGACTGGCTATTCATGCTAATGGAAGAAGGGATCTGATATGCACTCCACTCAGGGAAAAATCTGTGATATCACAGGGAAATATCTTATTGGTATGTCATAATTATTGTTTTGCATTGGCTTACATTACATTGTTGTTGCATTTTGATTTGCACAGACAGGGAAAAGCCATACTTGGTCTGGTAAATTTACAAACAGTTTGTCAGTTTCATTAGGCTTTAGGGTTGATAAGTGGATGATGTTGGCAAGCCAGATGCAGAGGGTACATTTTAAATGTTGAACAGGGACACTTCTTTCACCATCACTTCATAGTGCAGTACTCATGGTTTAAACTTTTATAATTTATTAATGCTGATTCATCAGGAAAATGAGTGTGGAAATTTTATGCATTGAGACATATCATTGATATGACCATTAATGGATGTAGGAGCATCATTTTGTGTGATGTGCCAGACGCCAATGAAAGCAGGTTGACAGGTGAGTAATTCCTGTAGGCTGGACCCATGCAGAACTAAAGTCTGTCTAAAATGTACATGGCTAATGGCTTATCTAATTATATTTTTTGTGCACTAGCCCATTGTTTTTACATACATTATCACTGCTCATGATTGAGTGGGAGCCATAACATATGTGATATATGAAGCAAGAGGTTAAACACCATGGTATTATCCCAATATAATACTTTGCTAGTAGTGCTTACCATGTAAGTGTATTACAATAATGCCTGAGAAGTGGCAGACCACTTATTTTTCATGTAACATTTCTTTGGTGGCTAGGTGATAATAATCATCAGGGAAAGAATGACATTAGATGCAGGATGTTAATAGCTGACAGTATTGCAGTAGTGGCTCATCCCATGAGAACATCTCAAGCAATATAACAGCAATGCAAAGAACTGTGCAAGGACCTAAAGACATTTCACACAGCATCAACCACATCATCCCAATTTCTGGACATATCCTGCATTCAAGGGAGATTGCAAACTCACCGACTATATGGCCTTGCATGAGTAATGATCATGAAGTGTGTAACGAAATTTGATGTTATGAATGTGTTTATATCAGTGTGTCGTACTTTTATAAGTTATTCATACACGTTTTTAGTGCCCAAGGCTTGAAAAATCACTACTAGACATATTCTTTGTTATGGCTGTCAATGACATTGGCATCTGTGTCTCTGTAGGTGGGATCAATCAGATGGAGGTGAAATTGGCACATTCTATGTTGCAAATGTAAAATGACCTTGTAAGAACACTTGAATTTATCTTTTGCATTGGTTGTGGCCAGCAAGCCACCACCACCACCACCCAATACTGTAAATGGGCATGGAGGTGGGGGTGATGTTCTCAACCTGTCATTTAGCAAGCCAGCATTAAGCATGCTCACATAAGGCACAAACATTGAATGCTTTATGTAAGCCGACCTACATTTGTGGCATATTTCACAAGAACATCCCAACTATTGTAGAACTTTGTTGGAATTATTTTGCATCAAAACAAACTTAAAAACAAACAAATATCCACCGACCTACCAATCTGAAAAACGTCTGCCAAGTTATTGAAGTAATATTTTGAAATGTGTAAACACATGTTTCACATACCATTTGTCATGGGAATCATTTCCTTTCATGCCTTTATTTGGTAGTTTAAATGAAATGTACAATGACATTGTTATGGTGATATGCTATAACATTTTCATGTATGTTAGCAAATATTTCAATTGTATAACTTCCCCCATTGTAACACATCACAAGTACTGTTCAACCCATGTCCCCACTAATCGAAATGTTATTACATGTATGTAAAACTGCTCAATAGCCCCCATCCGCTCCCTTCAAAAAAGTCACACTAACAGGTATTACAAACTGAAAGCAATGTTTTAAGCTTTAGAACAAGGTGATTTGTCTTGCTATGTTAACAATATTTAGCAGTAACTGGATTTTTAATTGTACTTTTCGTTTAAATTGGCATTCATAAATGGTGTTAGTTATGAAATTGTAAGTTTATTATTTTCTGCAGCCACCTACCTGATATAGTTTTTCACATATTCTAAGTGCATTCATTGTTGATTATAAGCATTGTCTTATCACAAGGTTATTTATGTGAAAGCACCCAATGATAAAAAACAGAATATTTTCAACAAAACTGCAGTCTTAAACTCGCAGAAAAAGTGTACATTTTCTGAAAACATATGAAACAAAACCCTACATAATATCTGCAGTTTTTCTGTACAAAACGTGCAAGTTTTTATTTCGATAGAAAAATGAAGAAAAACTGCATTTGTTCATCAGTATTTTTGTTATTTTTCTGCATTCTTTTTCCAGTTTTTCTGTTCACTAGAATGTCAAAATTATGCAGAAAGAATGCGGAGAAATGACAAAAATACTGTATAAAAAATGCAGTTTTTCTCAATTTTTCTGTAGAAAAAAAAACTTGGGCTGTTTTTTATAGAAAAACTGCAGAAATTATGCAGGGCTTTGTTTCATAAATGTACAGAGAAACTGCAGCTTTTCAAAAAAGCTGCAGTTTCATTGAAGTATTTATTCATTGGGCATGTATCAGGTGATTACCATTTCATGTTCAACATTTCAGACTTCACATTGGTCATACATTTCTTACCAGTACTGGAAATGAAAGTACTGGGCCCTTCTCTTTTCTGCTTTTACTTATTTCTGTTAAATGTTGCCATTCTGATGAAGTCATAGCATATTGAGCACACCAGCTGACATGACATGCAGACGTTTGCTACACACCAATTAAGTGAAGATGGAGTAGATATTTGTGAGGTTATGTATAGGTGCACAGCATCAAGGGGATTTGGGGGATCAACCCCCCTTATGATAGCCTTGATCTCTTAAAAACTTTGTCACTCTCCTGGGGGTTTCCACCTTAACAAACCCCAATTAGTAAATCCTATAGCTGCAGCTCTGGTTGTGTAAATGATTTTGATATGCATCTTTGGTGTGGCATTGACATGAAGAACTGCCGACAAAAAGAACATCTGATTATGTACAACATCAGAATAATATTGATAATACTCTGGCCTAATTTGCATAGCTGTTTATTTCCAAACATTTAACAAATAAACAATATACCTGCTTTTCTATAGCTTAAAATGCACAAAGTGTGTTACTTTAATGCATGTATGACTGCGGACCATAGCCAGCCAAGGTATTTAGGGGGCCTTACAAACCTTTGGAGGGGCCAGCATGGAATGAATACAATAAAAGGGTCCACTTCCGAAATTGTAGGGGAAGGGGCCACAGAATAGTCAGGGCGGGCATGGCCCCCACCCTAACGGTCCATATGACTGTGATATTTTCATATTTGGAGCAATACGAAAAGTACACTTTATAAATGTATGTGCAGCACCCAACAGTAGTCAATTGTCAGATAATAATACTGGAAAAATATCGATGGCTTCATTCCAAGCTAAAACTCAGGAATGAGCCAATTTGTTAAAAACGAGATAAGTCAACCATTGTGATCCTGGAAGTGTTCCTAATGAACCTAAAGTTACACAAAGTAATTTAAGCAATAATTGTTAAAGTTACAGAAGTCAACATTAGCAAATAAGCCACAACCTGTTATCATGAACGTTAAATGTGGTGAGTAGAAACATTCATTCCTTTACATTTTATAAATTTCTGGCCACTTGGATTTTTATTAAAATAGGTAGAAGTGGCGAACTTGACAATTTTGCTCATTTATTTTTTCTTGCATTTTGTTGTTCGTGGAATGGGCAAGTAAATGGATGTGCACATACGCAACTTGAGAATTCATTTTTTTCGTTTTCCTGCAAAATTTTTGAAAGTCAAACTTGCGAATTTGCATTTGTAAGCCTTCTATTTCTCAATGGACTTAATGAATTTAGTAATTTAATTACCTGCTGGTATTTATCAAACATGTGGACATTTTGAAATATATATACGGTATATTGTTTCATCTGTTCACCAAGTTTCAGCATTTTAACATTATTTCCAAGTTTTATATATTTTAATCTATTCGTGAATGAGAAGGTAGTGAAAGAGCATTAGCGACAATTTGAATGATTTGTGGGAAACTTTTCACGGAAGTTTGATGGCACATCATTGCAATATTGATGTTGCCCTATCCATTGCAAAGAGTTCTCAGCAGGTGTTGCAACATGCTTAAAATGGCATTGAGTCTGTTAAAAACTATGGAACACCATTCGCGATTGTAGCACCCCCTCTCTAGTCAGAGGCTCCAGGATCAGATGCCTACCTGGGCCCTCTGGTATAAGTATATATATATATCTATCTCTATGGGCCATTGTTACAACAGCTTTTACCAAATCCATTCTTGACATATCCAAGTACTCAAGGCAGTGAAATCTTCCCTTTAATTGTGTAAATGCCTTTTCAATGATGCATCTTGTAGAGCTGTGAAGATTTATAATAAAATTGGTTTTTATTTTGTCAAATGACCATTATCTTTAAAAGGTGTCATTAGGTTAATTTTTAAATGAAAGGCAGAATCACCTAGTAAGTGCGGATTTGGTGGAATACTTCCAGCATCAGTAAAAGTTCAAAATTTTTAAAGGTGCAGAACTCTTGCATTATGCATTTCGACCTGGTTGTCCAACATTAATGTTTACAAAGACCATGTTGGTATCACAAACAGCTTGTAGTACAACTGAGTGGAAACATTTTCTGCAATAGACTTTGTGCATAAGGAGTGCAGTGCCTCTAGCAATCAGTCATGCATAAATGAATGTGAGGCTGTGAGGGGCAAAAATGGCTGAAGCATTACCATCTGTGGAACAAAGTAAGGCAAAATTAATTTGAAGTAATGCGAGTTGTGGTGTTGTTGGCTGTCACAATAAGTACAGTAATACACCAGAAGTGTCTTTTATCATTTTCCAAACAAAAAATGGCATGGAACATGAAGAGAAAAGTGGATTCAAGCAAATTCTTATGTCACATAAGTAAATGTAGCATTACTACTTAAGATAACAGTAAATATGTCTATTACCTTGGTTATTTGCAAGTATTTTATTTTAAAACTGACACAATACAATATATTGTTTTGTTGCCACTTTATCAGTCCAGATAACTCAAAGTGGCATCCAAGTAAATGGTAATTAGTCTGATCTGCTCACTTTGTTGGAGGGGGAAAAAAATGACAATCCAAGTAGCCCTTCGTATCTGCCAACTTTATGTCTTGGTAAAAAATGGGGAAGGTCTGTAGATGCAAGTTCCCATCTTAACAGATTTCAAAGAGCTACAAGACGAGGACAACAAAAAATGCATCAACTACAAGTACCATATATATTTTAGGCTTATTTTATCATTAGGCCCATTGCAACCCTAATTGCATTTGTAATTTAGGAGGCATTTATAGAATATGAATCTCAGTCCTGTGACTTTGGATTACAAGTGGACATCCAGGATTACAATGAATCATCACTCATGCCCATATTTTTGTGTATTGAACAAGGAAACAATGTGGAAACCCAAGTTAATATTCCAGTAAAGCACAGTGCCTCCATACAGGTGGGACTAAGCCTTCCAAAGAGGATGGACAGCAGTATATCTATGTCTACAAAAACTGATTGCGCATTATTCACAGGATTTGCTTTGGTTAAAAATGATAATATGGCTTTGAATGAATTCACTAGTTACCTTAGCTGTCTTTAATTTTTTACTGAAATTCGTGTGTGACACTGGTGTTAAAAGTTCCTTGACCCAAAGTAAACAAGCTTTTCCTTTTTCTGATGAAGATGAAACTGGGACTGCACTACACTATTTTGGGTAGGTTATTTGGGATTCACAGGACAACCGCTATGAGAAATTTCAAGCACATATTGTATGTTATACATTCTGAAAGCAAATCTCTGGTTAACTGGCCTGATAAGTTTACAATAAAGGGTACCATGTCTAACAGCTTCAAGCTTCATTATCCTGATTGTACAGCAATTATAGATTGCACAGAAATATTCTGCAAACATCCCAGTACTGTGTCCCAAAGAATATTAATGTTTTCCTCATACAAATCTCATTTCACTCTGTAATATTTGTTAGGTATAACCCCATCAGGATATATTTGCTTTGTTACATGTGGGTTTGGCGGTTGATCTACAGATAGTTATATTACTGTGAATTCTGGAATTTTGAATTATATCAAACCTGGGGATCAAATTATGAGCAATAAAGGATTTCCACTTATAAAATCCAGTTTGAAATATCATGGGGCAATGCCAATTATGCCACCATTTGCACATGGTAATGGGAGCAATTTACTACAGAGAAACGTGAGGAAACATATAATATTGCATCTGTAAGAATTCATATTGTAAGAGCTATTCAAAGAATAAAGTTGTGTGAAATTGCAAAAATTCACAAATGACTTAATACCAGATGCTGATAAGATCATGGTTGTTGTTTGTGTTTTAGCAAATTTTCAACCACCTATTATTAAGAATGACTAGTTTATTATAACAAGTATGTAAATAAATGTGTTCTGAAATATTAAAAGTTTGATTTCAATGCATCTATAATATTTATTTTATTTGCAATGTGGTTCAATTACATAAGAAATACAAATATTTGCTGCACTTACCACTAAAAATTTCAAGTAACTTGGTGGTGAAAAAAGAAACATTTCAAAGTTTAGGAAGCAAGTATTAAAAGTGGATCTTTTGCAATTTTGGTATTTTGGTTGAAAGGAATTTATCATTACAGTTTACTGTGACAAGGCAGCTCTAAATAGGTGAGTAAACAAAAAGGTGGCATTTGTCTATGTCTACTTGAGTGTAATACTCACTTGTTTCTTTTAATTCAATCACTTCATTTTCTGACACAGTTAGATATTTAACATTGGTCTTGCCATGTTGTATTATTTTTGATTTTGCATACCATAAGGACATTTTACTTCTAGGAGCAAATGAACATTCTTGTATGGAACTATACCAACAGGGCTACAACAAAGCCAAGGCTGTTTTATGTTGACTATCAAACCAAATTTGACTACAGTACAATGATTTTTCATTCCATACCTAAGAGCAGTTGTTTTAAAATTTTTTGTGGTAGTCAGCTGAGTGGCTAAACATTCATAATTGCCTGCCTGTTGAGTGATTCTGTGTGCTTTTGTAGCTGATAATCTGATTCTTCTTTCCTTGTGCCACTGGGTGCTTGCAGACTGGTCAATGGTGTTGACAGCAATTGACACAATTTTGTCAAAATGTACACATACTGCAGTCTCATAAAATTTTAACAGTTAGTGTTGGCATTAATTCATCAACTAATTGTACTTTATTACCAATTCTCTTTGCTGAATAGTTGTATGAATATGTGGCACCCTTGTGATTGTTCAGTAAAAATTTTACCACTACCTCACAACTTTTACATGTAGAAGCATCCACAATGTCAAAAATAAGATCAATATGATCTCATTGCAAACCTTGGAAAAAGGTAAGATAAATTAATGGAAATATTGGCTTATTGTATTAAGTATTGCATGTAATGCAATGACCTTTCTCAATCTTGGTTTCCACTTCTTTCAAATTTCTGGAAAACATGAGACCAAAACCACCCTAAAGCAAGCCAAAATGACTCAGATGATTATGTCAGTCTTGCTGCACCTCATATACAACACTATGTGGATATTAAACAATTTGTTTTAGGCTGCATGTTTCAAATGAGACAATATTAGGCTCATCCAGGTTTAATATTGGGGTGAACTCTGTCTAAACATTTGAAAGGAGATAAGACAAGACTGGGGTAATCACACATGGTGTGAAACACTAACTACCTTGATTGCTTCATTCATCACATCATATTTTAAAATTGTGGTTAATGCACAGTTGACTCCTTGTAATTCTTTTGAAATCTTTTGTTTGGAGTCCTGGGATAATACATCCTCCTGCACATGCTTGTCCTGCAATTAAAATCATATTACTTTATAAGGTTTTAATCTAGTAATTAATATGACCTAAACTTTTTGTGAATTAGTAGTAGTGTTAAGCAATAATAGAAAGTTTACTTTACATTCAGTAATCTCATGTTTGAATAGTGGTGTCCACATACCTTTAAATTAAATATATTTTTAAGTATTGCACCCTTAGAATATCCTGTTTTTCTGGGAATATGCCATTGCTGGGGTTCATTAGTTTTTGAATTGTCCCGTTCTTGATTGATAAAATCAACCATGGCTGCCGCATGTTTACATAAACCTGCTTCTTTTTTTATTTCCCACCTCGACATTCACAATGTGTAGACGAAATATATCTTCCCTCTGTTAACTATTTGTACATGTAAACATAAAAGACTTAACAATATATTTCCACAACATACATATTCATTATAAAATAATACAGGTACTTAGCCCTACATGTGTTGATGGCAGACATTTTCCATAAATTACATTGTCTTCTTCTTTGACTTGGAAAACATGATGGCAATTGTTTAAATCTTGTCCCTTTTTCCTCTGAAACTGCTGCCAACATTTATCTCTTTAAAACCCACAAATGTCCACCATTGCATGAAGTCAACCTCTGGCTGCTTAACTAGGATATGTGAGCCAATTACACAACTAACTGTAACCAGAAAATCCCCATTTATCATCAAAGTTGGTTGCAATGGCTGAATACTCCTTAGGTGCTGACCATTTTTTGTATTGAGATTTTAGTCAATTTATACTGCCACACATATTCATGAAAATATAATGTGCAGTACCACAATTGAAATCAAATTAATCAGCAACTCAATGAAAGGATTACTAGTTGTCAATTACTCAAACAAGACAAAGAAATTTAGCTTGAAAAAGAACTTTGACTGCTCTACTTTTAGATTCTGTTTTTGCATATTGGATAGATGCTGCTAAAACTTGCAAGGGTTTTAACTTGATTATTCCACTAATAATAGGGCACATGTCAGTCAGTATGTATGTGAACGAAATACAGCCGAGTGAGCTGAAAAAACTC
>JAQIXP010000781.1:0-22489 GCA_034700285.1 Proteroiulus fuscus
AAGTTTTAGTAAATTTAATTGTCCTTCATAAAAAATCAAACCCCGTCAATTTATGTTAAGCCATTATCGATTAATTTATACCGGTAATTAACATGGAGACTCCCATAGGAGCATGCATTTTGTTGATAGTGTGGACAGCCCCCTTAAAGAGGAAATCACCCTAAAAAAATTATTTTTAAAATGTATGATATAGTGAGAATGCATTCCCTAAAGTTACTTGACTGAAGTCAGAAGAGATTGTCATGCCTTCCCAACAAGGATCGCTCTCCTCTAAGAGTATGCAAGAAGAGCCGACTCAATGAGAGGAGCGATGCATGCGGGGAAGACAAGGTGCGGCCTTACTATTTCGGGTTAAACAAAAGTTGTTTACCTGAGCATCTACTTTTTAATTTTCAATTAAATAACTAAACTGAACATGATTGTGAAATTTTGGGGATGTATTTTATCTCCCAATTACATCGTTTGGTAAAAAGTAATTTGGTTTGGGGGGGAGAGGGGGAGATCTTAATGCTTGTATTGTATATCATTATGGCATAAGCTGACGTTAAAATGCCTTTGGCTGCACTATCTCAGTTATATTCACTTAAACCAGTGTATACATACCAAAGCTTTTAAAATTCACCAGGTCACCTTTTTTATTTGGAAGGCCAATTCTTGGCATTTCCCAGTATCTGTAATTTCCACAGCATTTTGCCACCGTTTGCGGAAATGCAAGATAGTTCATGTGGTCCCATACACCCACTGTATAAGTAACCAGTTTCAGTGCACTCGAAAAGTGCTTTGCTAAAACTATAGGTATAGGTCGTTATGTTTTCCGAGAAGTCATTTGCATATGGGACCTAGCAAGAATTATGCTTGTAGTGTCACAACCTTTTAACAGAAGGCTGTGGTAAAAGGGGTCCTGAACCCAAGGAGAGAGGTTAATGGCACCACCAGTAAACAGGCTATCGTATGTTTAAGAACTGACAGGTTTTAAATATACATATACAGTGAGGTCCGTAAGTCACACAACAATTAAGGCTACTTGCTAAGCAACCAATGAGCACATCGGGCTGAGGACTTGTGATTGGCAATAGTTTTGCTTAAATTTTCAAAGATTTTTTAAAAAAAAGGATGGTGGAGTCCAAAATTTTTTTACCAGTGGGCCTGTTTTTCATAGTTCATCTGAAAACATGTTAGTTACAAAGGACCGAAAGTGTGACCGAGATGCTACATTCACTAAATTGGGAATCATTGCAATCTCGGAGGGCAGATTTAAGCATGGGTTTGTTCGAAAGGTTTATTTTGCCATGTAATTTAAATTTAGTTTCAAATACTGGTAGGCTATCTTTAAACCAAAAGCAGCGAACTCTATAGAGGTAGGCATGTTCACTGCAATCCTCTAAAGGAAATTTGTGCTCGAAGTTAGAACGGATGCTTATTATTGGTCCTTATTCTTACTTCCTCATCAGTACACTTTGTTGAGGCCTGAAGAGCTTCGGTGAGCTTTCAGAGGACATTTTGAATTCAGATGTGCTGGGTGGTCGACTCTTTCGCTGTGTGAAGTAGGCCTAGGCTATGGCAGGCCAATGCAGTTTTGAAGTGTGAATTACAAGGTGTTAACTTGTGAACTGTGAACTATGGAGTGCAAAGTATTCATTTGAAACTATAAAGCGTAATGTATGTGCTTCCTGGGTTGCGATCCGCTTATATTCCTTTAATCGCTCAATGAACGCTTTGTAACGATGTTGTGTGACTTATGGACCTCGCTGTATATTATAGTCTATCTATTTTTGTTCATTCACATGGAAATGGAATTGAATGCAAGAAAGTAAAAAAAGGAGGTTGTTATATTCTTCGTTTTCTGGTCCAATCCCATCATAGCGGCCATTAGTAGAAATAATGGCTGCCATGTTGGAGTGTTTCCGTGATGTGAGTGTCCGTCCCAACAGACCCACAAACAAAGTCTGAAAGGTCGATCAATGCTCAATGGCGAGTTTTTGGTGCTCACTTCCTCCTGCCCTCATATATTTTAGGCCTTTCTTCAGGGCCTATACTATCTAAACGATTTTCTTGAGTGTTCAATAAATCAGTTTAAGAACACTTGCTCGGCCAAGTGTGCCGCAAACTCTTGCCCGACATTTATGACAGCGGAGGCACATCTTGAAACTAAAAGGATCCATAAGCAGGAAATGGATATCTTCCTCCATAGTCAATGGTTTCCAATTCTAGGACCAATGCTATACTTGCCAATCCATGACCGTTTAAATCACAATAAAAATGATCCCCCATGCTACATCCAACAAGATGGATCATGCATGCATGCAACCGCCATTACAATAAATGTTTACGTTTAGGCCTTCTTGAACATTAAGTATAGTTAACTATATATTCATGACGTATATACATACAGGCACCATACATTAACATCACTGCTGGCATGCTTTTTGCTTCTGGACAGATGTGACAGTCTTATGTATCGTTGGTTTAATTCACAAGTAGCAAATGAACCATTTTTCAAAAATGAGATAAGTGACCAAATGTGATTCTGGAAGTATACATGTATCCCTAATTAACCTAAGATTACAGAAATTACTTTAACTAATAATTATTAAAGTTACAGAAGTGAAGAGTATATAGCGAATATCTAACAAGGTATCATCCCTAAAAGTTACAAGTGGGGATTGGTACCGTTCGTTAGTTTACCTTTTAAGAATTGCTCGTGACATGGATTTTGATAACAATGCAAGTAGCGAATGTTATACAACCTTGGCTACTTTTTTTTTTGCATTCACTTCATTTAAAAGGCAAACTATGATGGATGTGCACATTCGCCAGTCTATACTTTTATTTATTTCGTTTTCCTGCAAACTTAAAGTCAAACTAGCGAATGTGCATTTTTAAGCCTTTTAATTCTCAAATTATTTAATTAATTTATACTAATTTAATTATTTGACAAAAATTATCACGTTCCCTATAAAATATATATTTTGTTTACCAAATTTCACCCTTTTAACATTGTTTATTTCAAAATTATACCTTTCCCATAAAAACGCTATTATCTCGAAAGCAACTTTTGGCTCATTCGCTTCTTGTGAATTAAGCCATCGATGTGAGGTGCCAGAACTTTGGATAATAATAAAATGTAGTGTTATATCACTATATCAATGGTCTTATATGTATACTTATAATTCTGATATACATTCTTTTGTGCTCATTCAACTACTATACATGCAATTCCTTAGCATAATAATAATTTAGCAAAGTGCTAACAGTGTTAATGGTTCGGGAAATAAAGACCAGAAATAAAATGGGGCAAATTCTGGAATTTAATTAAAAAAAATTGCAAAAAATTAATGAAATAATGCCAGTATGGTACACTATTCATATCAAAATACACTGATCATTAATTTTATTGTTTAGTAAGCCATAACAAGTATCGTATTCAAATTGCTAGTTAAAACAGTCTAGGGTGCAGCACCTATTTCATGCTAATGTCATCCTTGTTTTGAGAATGTAATGAGGAATGCTGCAAGATTTACAATATGAAATCCAAGTGATCACCCTGTACAGTCCATTTTTTTTCCAGAAAAGTCAATGTACACAGACTTGTTGTCTAAAATTTATATATATATTTTTTTTTCAAAGCGTATACACATTTGCTGTTGAATTGAGTCCAGAATAGAGTGGGTCAATAACACAATACTCGGCGCCAGTGTATTGATCCAAAAATAAGCCAGTTGTAATGACCAGGTATGTCAATGAAGGCAGCTCAATACCCAAGGGTGACGTTGGATTTTGTAGGGTTTCCAAAACTCACGCTTTCGATGACCAGCTAAATGGAGACTGTAGGCCAGGTCAGTTTAGCAGCGCAGAGGGGCAACTCTTGCAGGTCTAATTGATTTCCAATTGAAACATTCCTGTATTCAACACAACATGTACGGAGAGATATATCCGAAAGGCATTTTATGCCAGATAATCTGGGATTGTTTCCACGACACATTTGCCAACTGCTACAGCGTCGAGGGTATTGCCAATTATTTATTGGCAATTGGCCACTGTTAGCAGATGTGTCACTTGTCCAGTCAAAGTATTGACCAGAAGTGAAACGATCACGCAGAAACCGCAGGATCCATCATGCAAAGTTTCCCATTTGCAACGCTGACCACAAACTGGTGTCCAGCAAAAACGGTGCGAAATACCGCTATAGAGTTTAGAAATGTTTGAATAAGTAGCTGTATGGACATGAAGCCAGAGAGATTGATCTCAATCTGATGATTTAAATCAGTAAATTCTAATCAGAGAATATAAATAATCATCTGTCTGTATAATAATTATATGTTAAAAATGGAAATGGAAATATATCAGTAGTTTTTATCTTATTTTTGCTAAACTTATACCGAATGGTAAATAATATAGGCTACCATAACGCAGTATAAATGTGGCTTAGTCAACTTTGATCCTTGGCATATAGTTACTTTACCAGCAAATGATCCTTGGAGCTTGAAAATGTATCATGTCTGGTCATATGTTGCTTCACATAGCAGTAAAATGACAATTGTCAAAGCTTTACAAATAGCAATAAGGATTTACATTTTAGTCCTTTTGAAAAGGCAAGCAAATTTTCTTTTAAACTTTGTCAGAAGTGAGAAAAGAAATGGCATTACAAAAAAGTTCAGGCTGAAAGTTTTTAGTGATTTAATGGCATTATGTAGATCGAGATCATAATATGAATACTTTCAAATTTGGCGCTCGCTAATGCCAGTATGATCGATTATAAATGCCAAGCTGATACGCAGTGCATTGTGGGATATCCCTCGTCATTGCATGGTGAAATCGTTTGTGGCTGTCATACACCACTGAAATGGGCCAATTTCAAGGTAATAATTTTACCATCAAATCATTTAATAGCAAATAGTGGTTTAGGTAAATGCATGGCAACGGTAATTTGACAGGTGAAATAGTAAACATGAAATGTAATGTTATAATAGGCTTAAAGTATGTGGAATGAATCCCAGAGTCCAGGAAATTACAATTGAAAAATATCATGTAACCCCCCTTCCCTTTCGAAAATATTTGTTACCATTTGTTCAGGTTTTCAAATATATTTTGATAAGAATCATTTAAATTGAAAATCTACCTGATTTCTTTAAAATTCATCAGTAGGCCTATAGCAGTATACGAGGGTATTTGTGTATTTTAAAGCAGAAATGTAAATACAGGATGTGGGTCATAACTCCATGTATGCAAACTATAGTTTGCAGAATTCATGCATGATATCCTTGGGCCTGTTGTTTTTATTTGCAAATGAAAGCTTTAATTGCTCAGGAACTTATATAACTTATCTGACTTAATGGTTGCCAGTCTTGTTGGCATCAAGATATCATACTATAGTGATACCACGCAAAAGAACGGCGTAAATATCCATTACTGGCAATTGCAAGTCAATGTAAATTTACGCCGCCGTTCTTTAGCGCGGTATCACAATAGTTAAAATGCTTGCATAATAACTTTCCGTGTGTGTATACTCGTATGTATACTAAATATGTAGTAGTAGTTAATTCTAGCTGTGAGTCTTGTAATAAAAATTACAGGAAAGAATAATTTACAGAAGTGAAAAGCAAGTTCTGTGAATGTTATATTCATGCCATAGACGGTAGTGTTTTTATGGGATGCCATGCTGAAACATAATAAATGAATAAATAAATCCTTTTAATTTTTTATTAGAGCATAATTCCTGCTGTATAATCGCTTTTTCGCCATTGTCTTTGACCAGAACGCGTTTTAATGGCGCTCCATATTGGGTCTGTGTGTGTCATCAGTTAAGTAATCTATGGGTAATTTAGTAGCATAAGTTCAGACCCCGCTGATTACGAGCCTGGTATGGTTTTTTTTCTTCTAACCCATAGTAAAACTTAAGCCCCTAATGAGCCATTGGACTACCCTTGATTGGTGGAGTCTTACTTTTCCAGATTAGTTTTAGCAACGAAATGGCGCTGTTGATGCTAGTGATCAACACGGAATAATGTGAAGCTGCGGTCGAGTTAGCCAACAAAATTGCCTTCGTTAGTGGTTCCAGTCAGGCACGGGAGAGAATAAATTTTTTCTTTTCTTCTTTTTCTTCTTCCACGGATCGTGGTGCGAATAACATGGTCGTGCATTGACCTTGGATTGGGCGGATCAATGTGGACACATAGGCTTAAACTTAATTGTGTTTAGGCCTTCCTCGGCCAATTTTATTGCCATAAGCAATGATGTTAGGATGTGAGGAAGGGGGATTTGCAAAGGCTAAATGTAGTGCCATTTTCTAGAAATTTGTGCCCTGACATTTTGGGAAGATTGATTCCACGAAGTGAGGGGACATTGACGAGAAAAGGTCTTGAAAATGCCATTGGAACGCTTATGGAAGTGGCCTTTAATGGCAATGATCTTATTTTGGCAGTTATGCAATTTTTTTTACTCGTAAAAAGGCATATTATGGGCTTTTTTGTGAATTTGTTTTTATGTCGGGTTGGGTTTATATGCGTGATATATTTGGGTAAATTAAAAACTGGTTGTTTCGTTATTATGTTGGCACAATCTAGAAAGTAGTAAAACTCTAGTTAGTATCCGTGTTGTAATATACCAAGTAATGAAATTTGATAAAAATGGATTGGATAACGTTAGTGCATATAGGCTTATATAGGACAACTTTCCACTAAACACATTAACCAATGCATTTTTATCAGGTTTACTTTTATTCTGGCTTGACAAATTATCTTCAAACCGATTGTTCAGTTTTTCCACTATTATAGCAACTGGCAGCCACAATAATGTTTCGTTTCGTATGTTGACTGCTAGGTGGCAGTAGTACATTAGTGGGAAAATAGCATGTAATCAATGTTACACCCAAGGTAGTTTGAACATTCTGATTTTGTACAGACTATAATATAACGTTTACGAGTATGAACCAATATTGCCATTTTTAGATACTTAGGTTACTGTAGCCCGCTTAACCTTAGAATGGACTTAGCAGGATTTTTCTAGTAAACAAAGTATGCAAACAAAGTTCCATTACTTACAAACAAATTAGTAACTAATGGATTAACAAAACAAAGGTGACCACCAGGTGACGTCGCTGATCTGAGCATGCGCATGTGTAATGTCTTTGGGTCTAGTAGTAATTAAATGCAAGCCTAATTAGACGAACACGTGTTTTCCTGTGTTGCTTTTGTACGATTTGAAATAATATTTCATCCAATAGCATGATATAAATATTGCCTTAATTCATATTATGTTTAGGCATATATTAGTGTCATTTTTTTCTCGAAATCCCTGCACGTAATGATGCATAATTAAGAAACCTTATAATAATTTAGATGGCTTAATATCTATCTCATTGTGAAGATGCTGTTGTCTAATTCATTGTTTTATTTTTCTTTCTAGGTAAGATTTTTCCTTGTTTGCCAACCTGCATTCTAATTATTTACTTTGGAATTAATACATTGCACGAAGAGCACAAGGGTGAGTGGAGAATAATTTTTAATGAGCAAATATGACGGTGCTTCTTGTTTGCTTTTCCTGTCATTTGTCAAATCACTTTGAAATCGTATGAATGGAATTGGAATAGAGATAAGATTTCGGTTTTCAAAAATGCAACAAATTTGAATATTGAAGTGGATTTTTAATTATCTGCATGCAGATAGTAGAGAGTTCAAATTTCTGAAGTGTACTTCAAGGGGTTTGGATGCCTGGAATATTTTCTATGAATTTACAGTATTTTTTTTGTTGTATTTTCCCATTTGGGATGTGGACTCCAGACTGATTCATTGGTAATAATATTATTTGAGCTAATAACTCATACATGCTGATATGTTAGATTATGGCACTACATGTAGGCCCTAAGTGCTCATAACTTTATTTACCCAAAACCTGAGGTGGTCACAATTTTTGGAGACATCTATCTGGAAATCCAAAACTGGATGTAAGCATAACCTGATTTGAGAATGAACTGAATAAACTATAACCTGAGCTAACCATTACCAAAAGTCCCCATAACCTGATAAAGTCGTAACTGGAATGCGGTTAGCCATAATCTGCTTACTCACAATTTGATGTATTTCAAATTCTAAACCTGAACTATTCTTTATAGTTGATCTGTTTATTACCGGAGGTAGCCTTATATTTGATTTAGGCCACTAAACAGTACAATTACACCACCGTAACTACAAGTCGTTTTACATTGACAAACTCTAGCACATGTGTGTCTACATGTTTCATGCATAGCTGATGCCTTTTGTCCAGTAGAGGGCGCTACATACTGTCAGTAAAATGGCGCCTACTTGGTTTTTGCATTTTCAACCAAATCCATGTAGGCCTATTTAGGACATTTTATTTACTGATTGGTAGGCCCAAATCAAATTGTAGGCTAATTTCCATGCCTTTCCTAATTTTCATGCTCTTACAACCACATTCTTTCAAAGTGGGACTTTCCCTTTAATAATGGAGAGAAATAAGAGTATGAGGAATGGATTTGTGAGATTTTAAGGGTCAAGAACGGGGTCATCTGCACATATTCACCATGGACTCTCTCTCTATCTGTAAAGCATTTTTAAGGTTTTAAAACTTGAGTATTTCTGTTTGATTTGTTATTTATTTTCCAATAATTTTGCTGCAGCCTTTAGCTGTTTGACAGCATCCGTTTGGACTTTGGTGTAATGCTGACTGATTGCGCCACTGTTGGATCAATGAAAAATCTGTTAATGGATGCCTGTGAAAGTTGGTAATCCGTTTAATAATTTGATGGGTATTATATACGGCTTGTTGATGACAACTTGTCTGAATTTTCAAATAATTAAGTGAACCGCGTTGAAAGTGTCATTAATTACTGGATTGAAGAAGATAGGCCGTTCATGTTTTGAACTGGACCATCTAGCTTTGCCCCATTTGGCATTCGGGTGACCAGCAGCTCACAATTTGTCATGACTTTGGCTTTGTCCAGATATTTTCCATTCTGTTTGGATTAGCATACATGTTCCAAATTGAAGCTTAGCCTGAAAAATGAGCGTGGACTTGGTTGCTTACTAAGTAGGGCTTTATGATAAAGTACTTTCATAAACTTCTTGAACATACTTTTTATTTAATGACAACAGATTGTATTTTTATGCAGTAGAGACTACGGAGTTAGAGAAATTCCCGAAAGAACGTAAAGTAAAAGTCTGTGTAAAAAAGTTATGAAAGAAGTCTGTACAAGGAGTTACTGTGTGACCAGATTCAGGGATTTTATGACTAAAAATGGGGACAATGTGAATTTATGCAGATCCCATTTCTGCTATTTATATTTTAATCTTTCGTGCAATTTTCTCATGAATTAATGAGAGGGTTCGAAATTTCGTAAACTTATATAAAGCGAACTTTAAATTGGGGAAACATTAGTCTTGTAAACATTTGCATGTATTTTGTATTTGAGGTTGCAAAAATTGAGAATTTCGTTAAATTTTATTTTAACTGCATGTGTAAAGCAATTTGGCGATAGAGTTCGAGAGAGAGAGCAATGTGACCAAACTCTTAATTCTGCCTATTTGCCCCTATACCTTCTGTGGGTTTCCTGTTTGTAACTCCTTATATCTGGCAGCATTGGGATTTTCATTTTTAAGTTTCATGTCTCTGTTGTGTTAAATATAATCTAAATTATTGTAAATATATACTTAAACATTGACAAACTAGGCCCTATGACATCGATCATCAAGAGAAGATTTTGATTAACTTTACAATTAACAAAAAATTGCAATCTTTCTATTTCCCTTTGCACATGTGCAAAACGAAAACATGAGTTTACAGTTAACTGCAGTGCACCATTTCGTATAAATGTGTATAAAATTTTGCTAACTAGTTAGTGTATAGTAGTATAGGCGTCACCTAATTGGACAAGTGTACGTTTGAACTGTTTGGTAAACTATTATAAGAGATAGATTTTTACTGGAATTGGTATGTATTTATTGGTTTGCTTATAGACAGTTGAATTGGGACCAATTTCAAGTTTTTAGAAAATTTTACTCACTCAATATCAATCCTTTGCTTAATCGGGAAAGGATATATATCACAATGTCGAGCAGGAATTTGTTTTTGAATGCATTCAGTAATACATTTAAAAATACATATTAAAATGTATTTTAATGGCATTCTCTGTGGTTTACTTCTAGACATGTGAGCAAACAGGCAGTTGCTATTATCCTATAGCAATGACTATATATCTATGGATTGCTACAGGAAGCCTGCAGTATATATAACTGGGGTGTCATAGTGTCACTGACAACAATAAACCTCATGAATGTTTAAAAAGTCCACTGCAAGTTGTTCCAGTTTCCAGTATTTTTTCTCTCTCTTAAACTTATCAATTGCCCGAAATTCTGGCACCATTTATTTTTTTGTTCTGGCCATTGTTTTCAGCAACTGGAATTCTTCTGGAGAGTAATGTTTAAAATTTGTAATTCTCTTTCCCCATTTATTTCTCATCCCTCGAGCATAAATCTTGCTGAAATGGCGCTTTTCATTCGGCCAACTGTTTCGGACTTAGCCGGACACGCATGCTCCGTGCCTTACCCAGTCAATCACATGGTTTGATGGCACCACTAAAATCCGCCATATACCTTTCTAAAATGGCACTTTTGTGGCAGTTTACTGCCCCCTCAAAGATCCTTGGCAAAGGCCCCTTGAATTCTTTGCTAATTTATGATATACAATATGCTGTGGTTTTTTTTAACCTAACTCGGATAATATCAGTTGTTATAGGCTTGAGATATACGAGTATATGCATTGGTTGCCATCTTTAACCGTATATCACTGATCTTGGTCTTTTCTCTCCTGTACTTTTACTTTAAAAAGTTTGGGCATGTGGTTCAAACCATTGACTGATAACGAGGTTGGGATCACCCACCCAAAGCTGGTTTTTCATCAAAAAGTTGAAAGTGTGCCTATGACATTTTTTCTCTTCGCTGAAGTTATTAATAAAAAATATGCGCCCATCATCACGTTTGGATTTTGTCACATAAGATACGACATTGCCTTCTTTTTCTTGGTTTTTTTTTAGAGCAATTTGCAAACTGTTTTGGCGCTCGTATTTTATGATGCATGTGTGAGTCAAGACAAGATATTACCACCGCTTACAAGATATATGTTCGCACCAAACACATTGTTATACACTGCAAATTTAACTCTTTTCTGCTTATTTATGACTGGACTTGGCAGCTGCTATGTGTAGGCTATGGCATTGGGAATCTTGACTCCCATTTAAATGGGAGAAATTTAAAAAAATGGGAAAAGTTTTTGATTTAGGCCTATTTGTTTTAAATTTGTGCATTAAATAATTGGGGAATAATGGGTTCATGTTTCTCGAAGTTCTACTAGTTTTCCTGGTCATCAAAATGTTGTAGGCTAGTTTGAAAATCTCTCCTCCCCCAAATGGATGTGCTCTGCCTAGATTCTGATAGTTTTATTTTTGATTCACTCTGTATACTATAGTAAACTGCCAATGGGCTGCTTTTCTGTTTACTCTTAGTTGAACTCAGGAATAGGGAGAAATGGAGGTTATTTTTGAAAAAGTTGTTTCCTTGGTTAATAGACATGTTGCTTGTTGCAAGATATGACAGATGGGTGGCGCCATGAGCTTATGACAAATAACATGGGCGGCCATTTTGTTTCTGTAAAAATGTAACCTTTCTTTTGCAAACGATGTGTAATTAACAAGATTAACTTAGCATAATTTTGATGAGAAACGGCACTTTACATGCATTGTATACGCCTGCTACACCAATTCATCTATTGTAGTGTGCATACTACACCAATTCAACTATTCTAGTAGCATACTGCATGTACATCCGTTGTAGTAGCCTATATGCTTACAACATCGGTACCAGAAACTTGATCTGGAATTTCAGAAAGATGAAAATTCTTTAATACCCAAGATATGGATGACTTCCTTATATAGCATATATTATGGCCACTTTAATTCCTTTGACATCTGCCATAAAAACTATTATTTTCGTTTGAAAGTATTATAATGGATCCACCGAAATCTGAAATTCATGTTCGGCATTGAAAGTCATTTCCTCTCTAAATTGGAGTTCTTATTTGGAAAATCGTATGCATTGGCACCGAAGTGTGTATCGGTAGGCCTATTTTTGCCCCTTAGTATTATAATAATTCATGCCGAAGAATGTGCTCGAATATGTTAGTGCGAATATAGAATTAGTGCTCTGTATAATTTGACCCGAAAATAGTCGAAAAGCCCTTCTCCATTACATATTCAGTCATTTCCAAGATTCCTGTAGTTTAGTTAATACTCTTTTCCGATCTTACACGATCCGCATGAACTGCCGTGGACAAGCAAAATTCAGCTCCCTCCTGAACCCCCCATCTCCCCCTTCCCCTCAATCCCAATACTTTATTCCAGGCTCATACATAATGGATATGATGGAGTTGAAGCTATATTCTCCACCACCAAACGATATTGCATTGAATAGAAAATAGCTTATGGAATACGGAATTTCTGTTCCAACTGCTGTGGATCCATGCACGGATTGCCGAACATGTCTTTTTTTTTGGGAAAAATGTATGTAAGATATGAAGATAGAGGGTCTTCAATGATGAGTAAGAGTTATATGGAAACATTGGCCCATGTGCTTGATAATCATTGTTCTGGGACTGATTATATAGATCATTGCATGCAGCACCATCCTGCGGGAGGCCTGATTATTGATTAACTATCCAGGCAGTTCCATGGCTCTATGATGGCACCATTATATTGGCTTTTATTGCAATTTTTTTTGCAGTTTCCTTTCGTATAGATATGTATCCATCCATACACGTAGAAATCATCTTTTCTGCATGGAAAACAACACGTGGTTGGATGGGTTATATTACCCAATCGAAAATTCTTGATGCTCCAAAGAGTTTTATGACAATATCTTCTGCTGCATGAGAATGTCATAACTGTGCCTTGAAATGTATATACCACCATGCTGTTGTTTCAAAGTGTATTGGTTTCCTTTTAAATAACCAGATGGTTGATGTTGTTTTAACTTTTTTCTAACTATTAGGGATGTGACAGATGGGAAAAGATATGACTAAGGAAAAATGTAGTGTGGAAAATGTGAAATGACAGGCAAGCTGCATGTGCGAAAAATGTGAAAATTTCAAAGGATTTGACTGAATACTCTTTAAAATGGGACTACTGAAATGAAATGTATAAAGTTATATCCTAAATGAAATGTGAATATGTTGGTCTCATGTCGAAAATGTATTTCAGAATGAAAGGGAAAGTACCATTTTGAAAGAAGTGGATTATAAAAGGAAGACCATGAAAATTTTGGAAAGGCATGGACATTGCAATATGATTTGAGCCCACAAGTCAATAAATAAAATGGCCTGAATGTGTGGATTTGGTTGAAAATGCAAAGCCCAAATATGCGTCACTCTACCGATACCATGTAGCGCCCTCTACTGGATAAAATGCATCAGCTCCGGCCCATGGGGCAGGTAGACATGCATGTCCTAGAGGGCGCCAGCTGCGGAAATTATGGAAAAATGGTGCCTAACATGTATTTAGCAAATTGCGTAATTTCTTCAAAATAGAAACTGCTGCTATTATTATTGTCACAGCTATTTGAACAACTTAAATATCACTTGTTACAAAGTGGGACTTTCCCTATAAGGTGAAATTTTCTGCTGAAATTGAAGTTGACCAGATTGACTTGATACAGGAGTAAATAATTTTTAGGATGAATGAACGAACAATTTTACTATGTGCAAACTTTCGTAGAAAAGTAATTTTATTCTAATATTTAAATATTTTTCACCACTTCCCGAATGGAATACTAATTTCTTTGAAAATTTACGAATCTTTTTTTATAAGGCCAAGTTTTTTTTTTACCCAAAATTTCTTTTGTGAAGGAACTTCTCACTACGTTTAACCGAAATTTTTTTTATGAATATCGATTTTATTTCAAAAAAAGTTTCATGGTATAATTTTAAAATATTCCCAAACTTATAGTAAATAAAAGTTTAGGTTGCATTAGCTGCTGCAAATTTAATTTGGCGTAATTTTGGTACGTCTGGGAGTTAGTCGTAAGATATGTAAGCCTAATATTCTCTTCATTTAGTGGTTATTAACTATATTTATGTCCAAATTTGATGGGTCTGCGAAAGTATTCCTTCCAATAGGCCTACCAAAGATATTCTACCACCAAATATATTTTTTTTTTCGCATGATTGATTCCAAATTTTTTTTTACGACTGTAGGAAAAATACGTCTGCATTTTCTTTTGAATTTTATTACTTAATGGATATATCCATTTCTCCATTACTAAATGTGAAGCACGTTAAACCTAGAGACTAATAATGTGTATAATCTCTCCTCTATCGTGGAACAATGTGTCAGTACGTTTTGCATTTTCGGATTATGATCGTCATAAAGATCCCTTTTGCCACCAGGGTTTATTCTAGGATATTAACGTGGATTTGATGTTCTTCCGACCGAAAGAAAACCCCAAATAGCTATTTCAGGCAGAGCGCCGTAACAAATCCGAAAGACTATATGCCATATGGGAATGCATTGGGACGTACAAGATGCCCTTCAACAGGTGGCACACTATATAATAATAACTCACCATGCTGTACTATAATTTCTCTTCTTTTTTTCTTTCTTTCATGAATCTATGATGTGCCACAAGTATAGTTATATCGTGACCAACCAAATCCTCCTCCATTGCTGGTCGGTTGATTTCACTAAGCGGAGTTTAACTCTTCATTTACATCGTAAACTAAAATTTCACCCTTTTTTATGGCGCTCGTTTTTGTTGGAACCTGCGCCAATTTCCGCCCGAATGTTTTTCGCTCGGTTTACTCTAGACTTTGTGGGGAAATAAGACCTCAGGTTGCCGGAACCATAAAAAAGTTTTTCTTTCAAAAGTGGATCTTTGGTTGGATTTGACACCTGATTCAAGAGCTTTGCCCGTATTCTAAAGCGTGATGGCGTGTGTGTCGTTAATCCTCTTGTTAAAGCCGGTGTAACATAACATTGGACTATTAAATTGGGTGCATGGTGGAAACCTTTAAAAAAGTTTTGACTCAAATTTCTGCCATATTTGATCTTGTACTCAAATGTTAGAATTTGAACTTGGTATATAGGTTTACGGGAAAGTCCCACTTTGTAATGAGTAATTTTTAAATGGTACATGCTTACTAGATATGAATGGCCATAGGGCAATAATAATAGCAGCATAGTTTCCATATTGACTATAAGGCGCCAGTTTTCCATAGCTTTCAGCAAACAGTGACATTTGGTGGCGCCCTCTAGGACGTGTATGTCTATGGAGCTGATGCCTTTTATCCATTAGAAAGCGCTAGCTACACAGTGTCAGTGAAATGGCGCCAATTTAGGCTTTCTATTTTCATCCAAATCTACGTATTCAGGGCATTTTATTTAATGATTGGTGGACTCAAATCCAATTACAATTTCCATGTCTTATCTTAATTTGTCATGCTCAACTTGTTTCAAAGTGGAACTGTCCCTTTAAAGGGGAAATGTGCAGTTCATGGCAAAGTGTTGTTTAAATGCTTGGGATTCAAATAAAACGTAGATATCTAATAATTAAACTTGCCATTAATGAGAAATCATAATTTTTATGTAAATCATGGGCAGTGCCATGTTGCCCGGTCTCAGGAATACCTGAATCGTAAATTCTCAGAAATTTAACGCCATCTGTTGGTAATAAGATAAAGATTAATCATTGGAATCATTCAATTTCGGATTAACTTTCTTTCTATATGTAATCCAGTATCAAAATACATTGGCTATGTATTCTTCATGTGGATGATGTGGATAAACAATATAGGGTTATACTCATTCATGCACTGTAGGCCTATACAGAAAAATTGTAATCAATTAAAAAGTATTCCTTATATATGGTCCAAGAATCTGAATCAGAGGGATGCTTTGTTGTTGATTCACTCGTAATGGAAATGCCAGGTTGGTGGGCCATTCCACTTCCATTAGCCCATGGCTTGTGCCTCGTCTCGCAGAGGTCAGTTTGTCCAGGCACAATGCATATGCTGTGCATATCCAGTGTTGATGAGATAATTTCATTTCATGCCAGAGGGGCTTCACTTAATGTAATTTAATTCCAGCAAAGCTTTACTTTTCTCGTTAACTTGTATACAGAAAGGGGCTTAATCACCTCGGTCTTGTTATCTACTTGGGCCCTGTATATATATAATTTAGAGAAACCTGCATGCGTGAAAGAATTGATGTAGCTATGTATAATGTATGACAAAGATACAAGTGTATAGGCCTAACGGAACAACAGTTCTCTAGCTTGTTTACTACATCAAATTATGTCACAGTGCTATTAAATTGTAGTCAGTGGGCTCTGGTTATACTTTTATATGCAAGTCCATTATGTAGAATGTATAATGAACCACTTTTTGGAGACTAGTTCCTTGGTGGTCCCGCCATCTTGTGTCAGTTTTATTTTGATCGTTTGCAGTTGCCGTCCAATGAGGACTTTCACATGCAGCTAACGTAAGCCCCCCATGAAAGGCAACTGCAAACGATCAAAGTAAAACTGACGTTAGGTGGCAGGACCAAAAAAGGATGTGCAGAAAATGTTAGGAAAAAATTCCAGATTTCTGCAGAAGCAGTTTCAGTCAAGAAGATTTCTGTGGATTGAAATTGTTAGTTTACTTTCTAAAACAATGTTTTTCCTGCAAAATTAAAAGATGATTGCATTTGGGCGGAAGTCTGCGGTAAATTATCTGCATTATTGTTTCTACATAATTAGTGAAATGTTCTGTAAAATTTACAGACAATATTTGTTGAAATCGATGGTTTCATTATACAAAATTTGAAGAAATTTCACAGAAAATGTTATATTCTAGGTAATTAGATGTACTACAAATTTGTTCAGAAAACTGCAAGACTTAGTTTCTGCAGAAATAGAATTTGTTCGTAGAATTCTGTATATAGACTACATTTTTTGAACATAAGAAAATGTTCTCCGTGCTGGCATATTTCATATCCTTATTTGTAATTTCACGAGTGTATTCATGACATTAGTTTAATTATGGGGTTCTAAGGGACTGCCCACCCCCCGACATGTTGAGAGACTGCAGCCCCACCCCCTCCACAGGGACAGAGTCAGGATTTTGCTGGGGTGGGGGGCAATCGCATGTTAAAATTTTGGGAAGGGCAATTTTCTTTGGCTACTAGGCGGCCATTTTTTCTGGCTAAGGGGTTGGGCCATTGCCCCCAACCCCCTTGTATCCGTCACATACATACCTCAGTACCTAAATTTTACTCATATGACTTTTCAGGATACCCATACATTTTCGTAACTATAGACTTTTTACCCAGTGCATGCATGTATTCATACGCTCCAAAAGTGGCTGCAATAATGCCAGATATTTGATATTCCATTTTCGCTGCCCTTTCTCCATTTCTCATTCTGAACCTTAATATGCCTTTGGTACCCTTTGGACATGGAGACTGATGCCATCGCGGTATTAACCGTTTATTATTCCCCATTTGTAAACCATTTGCGGTGTAAACGTTTTCTGCAAAGGTGATTGGTTGCCCCTTTTCTGTTGCATGCCGTAATGTGACAGCCATGTTGTGCAACAGATAGATGGCAATAAATAAATTGCCATGGCTGTTTATCTTTACGTACCACGTGTTGCCTTCCTAAATGCAAACCTAGACTATTGCGGATCTCATTTTTTATCGTGTAATGCCGATTCTCGGATATGTCGGATCGTGATCCCCTCTTCCCCCCCCCCCTTGCCCCCCAAAATGCCACACCTTTTCTACACGCTCTGTCAAATTTAAATTGTAATTCTGGAGTTCAATATATATATATATATTCTATACTGACTTTCCACCCACACGCTCTCGGGTATTGACCATCGTGGGTTATTTTGGACATTGAAAATTGACCCCTTTCCTCCCCCCTACTTTTGCCGAGCACTTTCCCATATATATCCAATTCACGAAGATGGATTGGTCCAGGTGTCGGAGATGGCACTCCAAGGATCCAATCAATCACCATCATTGAAATTCAGATCATACTCTGTCTTGCATTAAATCCACTTTCTACCAGACTTCAATTCCATGTCCTAACTTGGGTTCTTGAATGCCTTTTTTTTTTTTGCTGCTCTGAGCTGTTTTCTACTTCTGACATGAAAGTTGAGAATACAACAACAAGAAAAAAAGGAAAAAAGTAAAACCTACTTTATTTTTAAAATCCTTGCCTTATCCGAACTGTCCTTCAGTTCCGCCTATTCATGTAATACTGCAGCATTGCGTTGGTTATTATGCTTCCACATATAATCACAATGAATGGGCAGTTGCAACCTCCTTAATACGACAGGCCTGTCGTAATACCTGGCTTTGCGAGATGTCAAAAGTGTGATCGGAATCACCAATTGCAACCCTCGGGTCTTTCAATAAACACCAGGAAAAGATGCAGGACTTTTTGCGAGGTTTTGTCTGGAACTGTTTGAGCGTCATGCAATGGGTCCTTGAAAGTTTGGCGAATTTTTTGGTCAGTGCATGGAAGTCAGGGATGTTTGGAGTTTTTGGTCAAGATTGCCAGTGAAGTTTTGCTATGCTCAGGGAGTGTTGCGCCATTCTGCCTGAGTGGGGGACTAATACAAAAATGGCGCCAATCCTTTTTTTTTTGGAAACATCGTGATATCTAAATTACAGTGTAGGTGAACTTCAATTATATATTAGTAAGACTGCCCTTCTTTATTATTAATGATCTTAGATTCATTTGTCATAAAGTGGAACTATCCCTTTAATGGAAAAATGTTTAGGAAAGCATGTTTTCTTAACTAGCTCTGCTTTGTAAAGCAATACAAGGTGTTTTCGGGACAAAATTGAAGGCCTACTGGATTTTTTTTTTTTTTTTTTGAAAAGTTTTTCAGAATTGAAGATTGGACTAGGATTAGATGGGACAGCGTTGAATTGACGCTTTTGTGAACATGTTTTTGTGATGTAAAATTTCGCTTTTGGATGGATTTTTACTCGCACCTATACCTTATAGAAATGTCCAACTTTTCCTGAATACTGATTCGAGAAAGCCAGGCTTGAAAGGGTTAATATTTCTTTTTTATTTGGCTATGTCAGCATTTATAGCGCGCATATTGCAGCTGTTACCTTCTTGGCACCTTACAAATCTACTTGCATTATGCAGCAGGCCCCATCACTGATAGTTTTTAGTTATGTGAGAATTTTAGGGCACTCTAGATCTTTCTCTTCTGCATTGCGGTGCACACTACTTTTTTCATCTTTAGAAATAGAAAAGAATAAAATTTTCTCGTGTGAATTGTCGTAAATTTAACTATACACCTGAAAGTTAACAGTGTTAAGGCGTAACAAAGGTTTTAGAGTGCCTGCATTGCCGTATTTGAACTTGTCTTATAATGTATCCACCTATCGAAAGGGTTTAATTCCAATAAACGTGCATCGGTGGAAATGTCACTAAATTCTTTCATAGAATCGTATTAATGGAATCAATTTTCTGCCTATTTTTAGTGAGATATATGACACGGTTTGTATTGGGATGCTGCTTTCAATAACTGTCGAGTGGCACTGGAGCTTTTCTTATTGCTAGTTGCTTATGATTGGAATGTAGGCCTATTATACGCTAGACCTAACTGTATTTCTGTTTTATGAAGTTTTTCAGGTAGTTTGTGTTTCTAAAGTTGTGTGTGTTGGTAACTTTTGCCACTGAAAGTTTTTTTTTTTGGCATCACAGTTTATCTATGCATTAATTAAGACTGGTGCAATACATGTGGAACGTATTTGTCATTGACTATTAGTACAAGTAGATTTCTTAGATTCAAATGGTCAGTGTACCTTAAGGATTCCTAAGATGGCTGACTCAATCAGTTTTAAATAGTTAACATTATCCTAACCAGATAGCATTTTGGTCTTTGTGTTATTAAGATGGATTCTCATGAACTTAAAGATGGGTGTCAAAGCTAGACAATTTGCTACAAGAAAATAAGAAAAGTTGTTAATTGACATTTTTCTTTGTATACCATCCAATAACACGTTATTATGGAGCTGTACAACAAAACTAAAAACAATTTTGTTATATAACAGTGTTTTGTTATATGTAGTGTGGACCCATTTTATTGCCCATCTAAGTTGGCAAGTCTTTTTTACTTTAGCATTTCTGCCATTTTGCTTTAGATATGCATTTTAATTTTCCATTATTTTAAAAATGTTTCCTTAAAGTGAGACTTCCTCTGAGGGCCAGTTTCTTCAATAATAATTAAAATTTAATTAACGTTAATCTTAGATTATCTTTACATTCCTGAATTTTCATTGGCCCAAATCAATCACATGTTCGTGATAATCTGGGATTAAGACTTAAATGTTGTTGGAGAAACTGGCCCTTAAAATGCTTTTTTATTTTTATCTGCAGACTTTATTTCAGGGTTCCCACGCAGCCTAGAAATCTTTGAAAGCCCTGGAATAATTTTTTTGTCCTGGAAAGTCTTTAAAAGTCCTGGAATTTATTTTCAATCCTTGAATGTCCTGAAATGTATTGATATATTTAAATTTTCAAACTTTTATACCAGGAAATGAACAATCTGATGGACAAGAAACTAGAATTATTAAAAAAATGAAACGTGGGTAGGTAATGCTTGTTGAAAAAAGTCCGGGAAATACTAAAATAAAAATCCTTGAAAGTCCTGGATTTTTATTTTTTTTTAATGTGTAAGAACCCTGTTGGTTTTTTTCAAGGAACATTAAGTATTTTAAATGTTAAAATTTTTACGATATAAACCCGTGCGTTATGACATTCAAAAGTTTGCAAAATTTTTCCAAAATTTGGGCAAGCTAATCAATAATATTGTCTACATATTTAAACTTTTAAAGTTCTGCAAAAACACACGCAGCTTTCATTATAAAACAAATATCAAACTATATAAATGGTCTTAACTGTTTTCCCATACATTTGTTTATACTTTTTATTTGGTCATTTAAACTGGAAACGGGGAATTTAATTATTTAGCAATGGTATACCGTTAGAATAAAAAAGGCATTTGTGACTGCCTATATAGTATATGAAACGGTTAACTAGAGGAATTTTTAATTATATTTAGGGAATTGTTTTATTCGTCAGGAGACAGCATTGCCATCTCGATAAAACATTTATTTGCCTATCAGTGTTCTGAATTACAACACTTTTACGATCTTTTAAAATTGGTTGGGGAAATTGGGAGCTATATAAAGCTTTGCACATTTTTTATTTGTTCTTTTTTTTTCTATTCTCTATTATATTTTTCGCTATCTATAGTTATATTACCTCGCATTATATATATAGGTACATGTATGTAACACACCCAGCTAATTTTAATTCAATTCTTGGCATATCAATTTCTTATTGCACGATGTTGGGCGGATGTTGAACGTCAGAAACTCGTTGGGGTTTGATAGCTATATATATATATGCTGCAATTTTTAATTTAATCTGTATTTTAATGACTCGTAAAATGTCTTATAATTACGTCATCACAAGTTAGATCTAGTCTTTTTTTTTAAATTTATGTCGTAGCCTGAAAAACCCAAATTGCAACCGCAAGAAAGACTGCAGCTTGTGTATGATAAAGTCTACAATTACAATATTATAGATTTATGCAGGTTTTCTATCGTGGTTGTTTTTGTTAAGTTTTGATTAAAAATTTAAAAATGATGTAAATATGCCTGCAATGGCTAATAAACTCTTATTTTGTTGTTGCCAGACACCCTGTAGGGCCTACATAACATTTGTTTTTCACATTCAGTCAGGATTCATGACAAGTGCTTTTTAAAGGGACAGTCCCAATTTGTTACAAAATACTGAATCTTAAAAATAAGATTACTAATAATAAAGAAGGACAGTCTTATTAATAATTGCAGTTCACCTGTACCGTAATTCAGAAATCACGATGTTTCCAAAAAAAAAAGAGGATAGGCGCCATTTTTATAATAGTCCCCACCCAGGCAGAATGGCGCTGTGTGCAAAGGGGTGTTCAACTTGGCTTCACTTTATTGCTATGAAATAGTTATGAGCGTTCTCTGTTATGCAAAAACTTTGACACTGTCTAGTTTATTACTAGAGGGATTGACAAAATGACTTCCAACATGGCTAACTATCAACCATGGAGCTTTTTGTCCAGATTTGGCTTGTTTCAAAATTAATAATTATTGACTGGTAATTATTAATTAAATTAAAATTTCTAAGCTCTTCTTGTTTTTTTTCTCCCCCTCATTCTTGCAAAAAAATGTTTGAGGTAAGGTGGGACTTTCCCTTTAAATGCTATTGGTGTTAAGACTAAATGTTGGCAAAAAATTATGGTATTTGAATTCAAGTTACCAGTAATGAGAAATCACAATTGTTATGTAAAACATGGGCAGCGCCATATTGCTTGATCTCAGGAATACCTGATTCATAAAATCTCATAAAATTCAGCGCCATCT
>JAQIXP010000782.1:0-22474 GCA_034700285.1 Proteroiulus fuscus
AAGAAAAAATAACTGAAAATATTGTATTTTGATATTTATATTTTATAATTCACAAAAATTATATTTAAAGTAAATTTCAAAATATATTTCCTTAGATACAAAAATAATATTGAATATATTTTAAAAAATACTTTAAAAATATACAGTATGTATATATTTTTAATATGACTTTTGTCAAAATGCGCCCTCTATATATTAGGCCTACAACTCAAATAAATCCTCAATAAAAATAAGCCTTTCAATTAATTTCCAATTATTGGCTTATTGAAATTTACAGAAAAAAAGCAGCTGAATCCATATAATTGGTCCCTTATTTTCACAATTGATAAAATTAGCCCTAACATCCTTATGAGACACTTGAATTTATCATAAAAGGGTCAATTTACATGAAAAGACCACCAGGGGGCACAACAAAATGGCTCACTTTATTTTGAAAAATACTGCATAAAGGAGAAAAATATTTCAAGTGGGCCTAAACTCTTTTTTGCGTAAAAAATGCAGGACAAATTAAGTGCCCAATGAACTAGGCCTAATTCAATGAAAAAAATAATAGCCCTAATTATACACGTAATTACCTTAACCTTTCCACAGCATGCAAGAATACAAAATGTGGTTTTTTTCTCAAAATTCATATTTCTAAATTATAATAATTATATTTTTAGCGAGTCCACGGTACCAAAAAGATATATAAGTGAAAAGTCAATGTCCCAATTCCAAGTTTATTTTTATAAATAAATATAAACAAAATTAAAAAACCGTCCAAAATACCACAATTTATGAATAAATAAATGCTATTAATCACGCCATGTTTAACTATAGCTGCTATTTTTGTATACCTGATAATTGCACGAAAACACGACCAAAAAAATGTTATTTTTTTGCGAAAAAAAGGGGTAAAAATTCCACAATTAATTTTTATTTTTGTGAAAAAAATTCCTTAAAAATGTTAGTATTTTGGAAACAAATGTTTTGTTAGCCTTTTATGAATCCATATAGCCTAGAGTGTATACATAGGCAATATTTTCTCATGAAATATAAAATAATTCAGGCTATTTTTATGTATAAATAATAGCTTTGGGGGGAAAAAATGGCTAAAAATGCAAAATGATTCTTTTAAAACTGGCCTATAATCCATTTTAAGGCACCATTGCCGGGCTACTTTTAAATAAATCATTTCATAAAATGACTATACATTTGAAGCAAACACGGTATCTATAAACACTCGCTAAATTCCAAAAAAATTGCCTTTTAACTCAAAATATCAAAGAAAAAAGTAGACTGAAATACTAAAAAACACAATAAACCAGGAATTTTATGTAAAAAATGCTTGGTCAGCGATAACCATTAGCTGGAAGTAAGCCAACCAGTCACATCTTGGTGCAAGATTTAAAATTAAAAATCCAATGTTTCGTTGAATGGCATTTGAACGATAATAAACCATGCATGAAATTTAGAACCAGTAACATGGTTTACGCCAGTTACTACGACCCAAGGATTATTTGTGACTGTACACATAGATGAACATAGGCACATGTTTCTCCAAAAATATAAATATTATAAGAATATTTTGCAGAAATATAGAAATATTCTTGGGATTTTTACAAAAAAAAAAAAAATGTAAAAAAAAGATAAGTTTTACGCTATGAGATATAATGTAGAAACATTAGAGGATTTTTTCCCCAAAAAATATATATAAGAATTTATAAAAAATTTGTAAAATATATAGAATCCAAAAATACAGATTTTACTAGGATTTTCTAAAATAAATTTAGAAATATTAGGCTTCTAAAGAAATTTTTCCAAAAAACTTAGGAAAATTATTGAATTTTTTATTTAAATAAAACATTATTATAGGATTTTTTGTTAAATATCGAACTATATGAATTTAGTGCAAAAATAGAGAAATATACATGTAGTACAGGGATTTTTATTTTGCAAAAATATAGGAGTAATATTGAAAGTATTTCCCAAATAAAAGCAATATTTAAGGAATTTTTTTACAAATTTGGGTAAATGTGCCAAAAACACACAGAAAAATTTCAGGTTTTTTTTCCCCTGCATACAAAGTATAAAAATAATATAGGATTTTTTTTTTTAAATCAGAAATACTATTAATTTTATTTTAAATACAGAACTATAATAGGAATTTAGTGAAAAAATTGATAAATAGTACAGGGATTTTTATTTTGCAAAAATATAGGAATAATATAGAAATTTTTTCCCAAATAAAAGCAATATTTAAGGAATTTTTCTTACAAATTTAGGCAAATTTGCAAAAAAATATATAGAAAAATTCCTGGTTTACACTAATATATGATTTTTTTTTAAAAAAATCAGAAATATTAGGCCTATAGTAAATTTTTTTTAAAATACAGAAATATTAGTAATTTAGTGCAAAAATAGATAAATACATGTAGTACAGGGATTTTTATTTTGCAAAAATATAAGAGTAATATAGAAAGTATTTCCCAAATAAAAGCAATATTTAAGGAATGTTTCCTACAAATTTGGGCAAATTTGCCAAAAATATGCCTAGAAAAATTCAAGGTTTTTTCCCCCCATACGAAGTATAAAATTGATATGGGATTATTTTTAAAAAAACAGAAATAATTGAGGAGAACTATTGTAGGAATTTAGTGCAAAAATAGATAAATAGTATACAGGGATTTTTATTTTGCAAAAATATAGGAGTAATATAGAAAGTATTTCCCAAATAAAAGCAATATTTAAAGAATGTTTTCTACAAATTTAGGCAATTTTACCAAAAATATATAGAAAAATTTCAGGTTTTTTCCCATACGAAGTATAAAAATATGGGATTTTTTAAAAAAAAATTAACAAATATTATAGGGAATTTTTTTAAGTATAGAACTATTAAAGTAATTTACTGCAAAAATAGATAAATAGTACAGGGATTTTCATTTTCAAAAATACAGGAATAATATAGAAAGTTCTTCCCAAATAAAAGCAATATTTAAGAAATTTTTTCTATATATTTAGGCAATTTTACCAAAAATAAATAGAAAAATTCCAGGTTTTTTCCCCATACAAAGTATAAAAAGTAATATGGATTTTTTTTTAATAAAATCAGAAATGTTATAGAATTTTTTTTATATATATAACTATTACAGGGATTTACTGTAAAAATAGATAAATAGTACAGGGATATTTATTTTCCAAAAACATAGGAATAACATGGAAAGTATTTCCCAAATAAAAGCAATATTTAAGGAATTTTTTCCCATACTAAATATAAAGAGTAATATGGGATTTTTTTTTTTTTTCAATCAGAAATATTATAAATTGTTTTTTTTTAAAATATAGAACTATTATAGGAATTTAGTGCAAAAATAGATAAATAGTACAGGGGTTTTTATTTTGCAAAAATATAGGAATAATATAGGAAGTTTTTTTCTAAATAACAGCAATATTTAGGAAATTTTTCCCACAAATTTAGGTAAATTTCCCAAAAAATATAGATAGCAGTGACCATTGGCATTACCACCAAAAATTAGTTTCTAAACACAACACAATTTTCAAAAAAATAAAAAATTCCTCAAAATAACAGCAAAACAAAACCATTTTCCCAAAAACAACAACAACAACAAAACTTGTCAACAAAAACAAGCCAGGAAAATGCCCAATTGTAAACAAGTGCAAGGGTGTCATAAACAAAGTATTTAACATTTCCCTAACATTTTCCCCTATAGCAAGCACAGTGGCACCATGGCGTAAGCCCAGAAGGAGAAGAAGAAGCGAAAAAGCAAGATGTTTCGGAGCAAAACGAGGTGTCAGACGTCATAAAAGTCGGGTTTTGTGACATGGAAAAAACAAGGAGGAGACGTCATGTCCCGACACCAGACGTCGCCAACAAAGTCCTAATAATTTGGTGGTAATTCAACTATATCGTATATGGGAAACAATTGGCAGATGAATGGGGGGGGGGGGGGCAAGGGGGGGTGTGGGGGGGGGGGGGGGGAAAAAATACATTAAAAAAAATATATGTGAAAATGACAAGCTCAAATGCCGTGAAAATTGGGATGTTTACGTCGTCTTCAAAGATGCCTCCAAGAAAATGATGAACTGCCACCAGGAAATTTTTATGGATGCAATAAAGGAAAATGAAAAGTACGGAGTCCTGTGTATGATACTTTCGCTTTGGTCTAATTCTGCAGGGATCTATTTAAAGTGGGAAGGATTCCGTACTTTGGTACTGCTTCTTTGCATGGTTCTATTTAAGGATTCAATTTAAAAATGGGATTCTGCTATCCTGTGAAGGATTCCGTACTTTGGTACTGCTCAGCTCCTTTGGTTTCATTTAGGTATTCAATTTAAAAATGGGATTCCACTGTCCTGTGAATTGGATTCCGTACTTTGATACTGCTTAGCTCCTTTGGTTTTATTTAGGGATTCAAGTTAAAAATGGGATTCTGCTGTCCTGTGAAGGATTCCGTACTTTGATACTGCTCAGCTCCTTTGGTTTCATTTAGGGATTCAATTTAAAAATGGGATTCTGCTGTCCTGTGAATTGGATTCCGTACTTTGATACTGCTCATTTGGTTCCATTTAAGGATCCAATTCAGAATGGGATTCTGTTGCTCTGTGAAGGATTCCGTACTTTGGTACTGCTCATTTGCATGCTTCCATTTAAGGATTCAATTTAAAATGGAATTCTGCTGTCCTGTCACCTGTGAAGGATTCTGTACTTTAGTACTGCTCACTTGGATCCAAATCAAAATGGGATTTTGTTGCTCTATGAAGGATTCCGTACTTTGGTACTCCTCCTTTGGTTCCATATAAGAATTCAATTCAGAATGGGATTCTGTTGCCCTGTGAGAGATTCTGTTCTTTGGTTTCATTTAGGGATCCCATTCAAAATGGGATTCTGTTATCTAGTGAAGGATTCCGTACTTTGGTACTGCTCATTTGGTTCCATTTAAGGATTCAAATCAAAAATGGGATTCTGTTGCCCTGTGAGAGATTGTGTTGCACTGTGAAACTCTGTTGCCCTGTGAGAGATTCTGTTGCCATGTGAGAGATTCTGTCGCACTGTGAGAGATTCTGCTGCCCTGTGAGAGATTCTGTTGCTCTGTGAGAGATTCTGTTGCCCTGTGAGAGATTCTGTTGCCCTGTGAGAGATTCTGTTGCTCTGTGAGAGATTCTGTTGCCCTGTGAGAGATTCTGTTGCCCTGTGAGAGATTCTGTCGCTGTGAGAGATTCTGTCGCCCTGTGAGAGATTCTGTTGCCCTGTGAGAGATTGTTCTTTGGTTTCATTTAGGGATCCAATTCAAAATGGGATTCAGTTGTCTAGTGAAGGATTCCGTACTTTGCACTCCTTCGTTGGTTTCATTTAAGGATCCAATTCTAAGTGGGATTCTGCTGTCCTGTGAAGGATTCCGTACTTTGGAACTGCTCACTTGGCTCCATTTAAATACTCAATTCAAAATGAGATTCTGTTGCTCTGTGAATTTGATTCCGTACTGCTGCTTCTTTGGTTCCATATAAGGATTCAATTCTACTGGGATTCTGTTGCCCTGTTAAAGATTCTTTTCTTTGCTTTCATTTAGGAATCCAATTCAAAATGGGATTCTGCTGCCCAATGAAGGACTCCATACTTTGCACTCCTTCTTTGACTTAATTTAGGGATTCAATATAAAATGGGATTATATACTGTCATATGAAGGACTCTGCATACTTAAATTTTCTTTGGATTCATTCAGGAATCCACTTCAAAATAAGACTCCACTTTCCCGTGAAGGACTCCGTACTCTGCCACCTATTTATCTTGGGATTCCATACTGTCCTACAAGAAGGACTCCATAAAAAGACTGATTCAGGAATCCCAATTCACTTTTTGATATCCTAAAATTTTGCTATCCCACAAAACATACAGACTCAATGATAAAATACCCAGCTCAACAAAAGAGTGAACTGCATGATAAACCAATCAATGGCTCCTTTTCGCATTAGTTCACTCTCTCGTTGAACAGGATAATAAAACTTCCCGAAAAAGGCGCCATTAAGGGCTGTCGCCAAATGCGCTATAAACCCCCCATATGGGGGATTGGGGGGTTAACCCAATTACCCCCCTTAAAAACCAGATCCCCTCGTCGCCAATGTGACAAATGGGATTTAATGAAAAATAAACCCATTCCAATTGAAATTAAACTTCATTGTTTTATGGGACAAAACGAAATGCCATAAATTGTCATGAAACTCAAATACATCAATCTTAACATGGAAAAAAAATATAGCTCAATTTGTGAAACAGGACTTAAAGCAGATTTACGAGTATAGGCCTAATGGGAAGTCTGAATGCCAATGAAAAATCACTATAGGCAGTGGCGCCACCTGGGGTTAATTTTCACCCAGAGTGACCAAGAGTCATGGCACTTGGTCATGGATAACCCTTAGCTACCAACTAAATATAGGGCTAGCTACTAATTGACAATGGAACTACCCGGAATTAACTTTGAACCTGAGTGTTTTGCCGCTCTTGGTCATGGATAACCCTTAGTGAAAGTTACCAACTGAAAGTCCTTAGTGACAGTGAAAACACCCGGGGTAACTTTGAACCCCGAGTGACTGAGTGTCGTGACGCTTGGTCATGGATAACCCTTAGTTACCAACTAAATATACTAATTGACAGTAGAACCACCCGGAATGAACTTTGAACCCGAGTGTTTTGGCGCTCTTGGTCATGGATAACCCTTAGTTACCAACTAAATATACAAATTGACAGTGGAACTACCCGGAATTAACTTTGAACCTGAGTGTTTTGGCGCTTTTGGTCATGGATAACCCTTAGTTACCAACTAAAAGTCTTAAGTGACAGTGGAGCCATCTGGGAATAACTTTGAGCTTGAGTTACTGAGTGTCTTGACGCTTAGTTATGGATAAACCTTAGTTACCAACTAAAAATCCCTATTGACAGTGAGACCACTGGTGGGTTAACTGTGACCCTGAGTGACCAAGTGTCGTGGCAATTGGTCATGAATAACCTTAAGCTCACTCAGGTAATTTCAAACTTCATCAAGAATTTAAGTCTGATGTTAAAAGCAGGCATGGTTAGTTTACTATGAGCCAAAATCTATCGTTATCCTAGGCCTGGTCAGCAATTACTACAAGCCTATAGTTAAATAACCTCCAGACAAGTAGGCCTACAAACATCTCCTCAATATCCATATCTATGATGTCATGAATTGGTATGACTTTCTTATTTCATTTATCCAGATAGAAACTATGATAAAATTCAATTTGACAAAAATGCGTTGACTATCATTAGTTCAGTTAAAACTACGAGCCTTGGGTTACCGCTGACCACGCACGTATGTCATCAAATAACCGGGCACTTCTTCTGACACAACCCAGAAAGTATGGTAAAGATTCATTCATCCAGTGCGAGACTATAGTAAAATTCAATTTGACAAAAATGCATTAAACAGCATAAGTTCAGTTAAACTACGAGCCTTGGGTTACCGCTGACCACGCACGTATGTCAGCAAATAACCGGGCACTTCTTCTGACACAACCCAGAAAGTATAGGAAAGATTCATTTATCCAGTTCAAGACTATAGTAAAATTAAATTTAAGAAAAATGCATTGAATAGCATTAGTTCAGTTAAAAATACGAGCCTTGGGTTACCGCTGACCACGCACGTATGTCAGCAAATAACCGGGCACTTCTTCTGACACAACCCAGAAAGTATGGGAAAGATTCATTCATACAGTTTGAGACTATGGTAAAATTCAATTTGACAAAAATGCATTGAATAGCATTATTTCAAGAAAAGCGATAATGTTATCCAATGCATTTTTGCCACACACAAGAGTTTTTCTATAATTTAAGCCACAAAAATATGCAGTCAAAAAAGACGATATTTGTGGGGGTAACAAAAAACCGCCACCGATAAACCAATCAAAGCCAAACCGCTCTGGATTTTAGCTGGGGGTCATGTCTGGCTCCAACGGTCAGCAGGAGGTCACCGAATACTTCAGGTAACTAGTTACTTTTTCCCCATTTTTTTTAAAGCGTTATGTTAATGAGTCTGTGCCAGTGACACGGTATACTGACTTAATAGAAATTCCATATTTAGATCAAGACAGACGCCATTTTGTTTTCTTAAGAAAAATTCCAAAAATGTGTGGCCAGTCTGCTGACCAATGGTCATTTTCTCACAGCACTGTAAAGCATATCACAAAGTTACTTAGAAAATTTTTAAAAGTTTATATCTGAATGAGGAAAATGTACTTTTACATGAAAAAATACATTGACTTAATTCAATGTAAATATTTTGAATATTTTGCACAAAATTTACACTGATTTTTTATGATTTTTCATGTAAAATGCATGTGCTTGGATGGATGTATGCATGGACCCATGAGAGCAGCACATATTTCACATGAAAACCATGTTTTGCATACCTCCGTTAAAAAGCATGTAGGCTTAGGAGAAATTCATGTAAAATACCTGTTTGTAGTATACAATCATTGTGCTAACTATATATATGATATTTACATGAATGCATGTAAATGTTATGGCCCCAGTATGTTAAAAGTTCATGGTGCTACTATGGTGTTGCCACTATGGCAGTCATCCTATATAAATAACCTGTAATACAGTCTGTCCGCACAATACAGTGCCCAGCATGTTATTTATATGGTTTACCTAAATCTAAATGCATTTTATGGTGCCACTATGTTAAATTCATGTAAAATAAAGAAAAAAAACATTTTAACTATAAAACAAAAAGGTCCTAAACGATCATGTTATAACAAACATAAAAATATCCAAACACAACCAGCTTGTCAACACATTACACTATGTTATTTTCATGGCTTGCCTGAGTTCATGTATCTTTTATGGTACCGCTATGTTAATTTCATGTTATATATGAAAACCTCCATTTTTACTATAAAAGTAAAGGTACTGATCCTCTAATTATTCTGTTATTATAAGAACAGCAAAAAATCACACTGAATCATAACCATCCCGTCCACACACTACACTGTCAATGTTATTTCTATGGTATACTTGAATTCACATGCATGTCATGGTGCCGCTGTGTTACTTTTATGCAATATGAAAACCCATCTTATACTCTAAATAAATCAAGAGAGAACTGCAACACCAAATCTGCATAAGCACACAAAACATTGTCCATGTTATTTTCATGTTATACACTTGTATTATGCAAATACATTTCATGGTGCCGCTATGTTAATTTCATGTAACTTGAAAACCCCAATTTTGTCTATAAGGTAGGCCTACTCATCATATAATTATAATATACCCAATTAAGAACAGCAAAAATCACATGTAATCATAACCATCCTGTCCATGCACCCAATACACAGTCAATGTTATTTTCATGGTATAATTGAATTCACATGCATTTCATGGTGCCACCATGTTACTTTCATGTAATATGAAAACCAATTTTTTTTACAAGGCCTAGAAATGACCCAAAACAAAACTAAGCACCACCAAATCTGCACAATGCCATGTTATTAACATGAACATTCACATGCATGGCATTTTATGATGCTGCATGTTAATTTCATGTATCATGTTAACATTTTTAATCGGCACTTCCTATAATTCCCCTATTACAAAACACAAAAGTCTGCACACAAAACCATGCAGCCTGTCGAAAAAAAAACACATGTGCACTGTCCATGTTATTTATATGTTTTGCATATATTCATGTATTTTTATGGCATTTTTTTTGTTACGGCAATAAGGGTTGTGTCAGCACCTCCGACAACATCAACATTATAAAGGCGCTCATAAACTTGGAAAGTAACAAATTTTCCAGAGACAAACTTCATGTTTATATCAAATTTATATCACAACTATATGCATGAACACATATGGTCATGCATGGGATTCAGGTAGGTTTTATTTCTTTTTTTTTTTAAAAAGTGGCCCCCTCGCGGGGGTTTGGGACCTCATGGGGGTTCGATTAACTGATGGGGCCATCCGATAAACCATGTCTAGACCAATAGGCAACAATTCCTAAGGTGAGTGATATGATATGGTGAACCCTACCTGCGTCATGCATGCTGCACGAAAAATCCATGATGAAAATGGCCCATACTTAAGCCGATGCATGGACGGTGAATTTACATGCATGGAAATCTGAAAAATTTAAAAATAATCCATTTTTTAGTAAATAGATAGTGGGAAAATAAATCTGAAAAATACGATAAATTATAGTCAAGCATGCAGAGCTATAAACTTAACTTTGGTCATTTTCCACCTAGCGACCGGGATAGAAACTATAAGTTTTGCACGTGCATATGCCATAGAAAATTGCTCAGTTTTGCACGTGAAAAGCTCAGCTGGTTATAAAGTAGAAAAAGCATGAGAGTTTCACGTGCAAGATTAAGAATGTTGCAATGGCACATGCATGTGCAAATTGTAGTTTCCTTCCTGGTCGCTAGGTGGAAAATGTACAAAGTTAAGGTCTGAAAAATAACATTTTTTAACATTTTTATACCAGTAGGCTCATATAAAAAATTGTGGAATATTTTAGAAAAATCGTTATGCAATTCATGGAGTTTGCGAAATTTGGTACAACATAATAAAATGCTTAAAAAATATATATATATTTATGGTGGCTCGGGTAGACAGCTTATTCAATATAACAGTATTTCACGAAATAAAAATTTCAGACCAAAAATAAAATTCTGCTTAAAAATAAAGTCCATTACTACAATAAAAATAGTATTTTCTCTAAATTTTTATTAATTTACTATTTTTGAATAGCAACTTTTAATTTGCTTGACATTTCCCTATGAACCACCGTAAAAATTCAAAATCTTGTACAATTTGTTAATTTTTGCAAAATTTTGCAAACTCTCTATTAAAAATTTAAGAAAAAAAACATAATTCTGGAAGATATTAGAATACGAAATTTCATACTAAATAATGAATAAAAATATCTATATTTTTACGGTGGCTCATGTGGACCGCTCAATCAAAAATAACAATTGTTTTTAGAAAAAAAAAATCGAAATTTCTGCCCAAGTAAAATTTGCTATTTGAGTGAAATTTTACTTATTTTATATTTTTGATTTACAACTTATTTCGTTTGACGTCATCCTAAGAACCACCGTAACAATTTAAAATTTTCCCATAATATTTTTTTTAAAAAATTTGCTAACTCTACAGATATTTACAAAAAAAAAAAAAAAATAAAAAAATTAAAGGTAGGTTTATAGGGCATATTAGAAAATTTACAAAATTTGCACAAAATAATAAATTGCTAAAAAAAAATTCAAATTTTTACGGTGGCTCATGTAGACAGCACATTCAAAAAATCACAATAGAATTTTAAAAATTTAAATTTTCCGCCCAGTTTAATTTTATATTTTGATTTACAATTTTCATTTTATTTGAGGTCACCCTATGAGCCACCATAAACATTTAAAATTTTCGTATATTATATTTTCGTGAAATTTTGCAAACTCTCAATAGAATATTTACGCAAATAAAATAATTCTCAAAGGCAGAGCAGATTACAATTTACAAAATTTGCACAAAATAATAAATTGCTACAAAAAATTCAAATTTTTACGGTGGCTCATGTAGACAGCACATTAAAAAATAGCAATAGTAGGCCTAATTTAAAAAATCTAAATTTTCTGTCCAGTTTTATTTTATATTTTGATTTACAATTTTTATTTTGTTTGAGATCACCCTATGAGCCACCATAAAAACTAAAAATTTTCGTATAATATATTTTCGTGAAATTTCGCAAACTCTCAATAGAATATTTACGCAAATAAAATAATTCTCAAAGACAGCTAGAGCAGATTACAATTTACGAAATTTGCATAAAATAATAAATTGCTTCAAAGTTTATATTTCTACGGTGGCTCATGTAGCTTCTGTAGAAAATATGCAAAATTTCAATAAGCCCATATATAAATACTCCCCAAATAAATTAAAAGGACAAATCAGGGTTCCTAAAATCGGCCCATGCAAAGCCAGCATTAAAAGTCACAAACACACCGACCATGCCTAATAATTAGGACCCAAACTTCCCCCAAATTTTGTCCTCGAAAATACTTCATGGTCCGTTTCCCCATTTTTTATAAGAGAGGCTCATTTTCAAAAATAATTAGTAACATCCAATTAGACGTTAGCAATTAGTATTATCATTTGTCGTATCTTAGGACAAAAAAAATTTCGTTAGGGGGCCTTTATTTCGTATTTTTCCCCTTATGCATTTTTCATAAGTGCACATTTTAGGCCCAATGCATGAAATGGCTTAATTTTTCAGAAAAAAATTGCGCCAGCTGTTCATGTAAACAGCTAGTAGTACTTGAGCCTAGGGCCGCACGAGACTGGGCGTTGACCACTGCTAATGAGAGGGTCAAGTATAGGGGCTACCCGTGGTCATCAGTCCAGATACCGACTAATTAGCCACTCGGTAGCCATTTTGTTTTTCATCTATTTAGGCATAAGGCTCATAAAAAGTTAGCACAAGTTTTAAAAAAATAACACCTACTGCATAGTTAAAACGTGCAAAAGTGCCTTTAAAATTACAGAAACAAAATGGCGTCAGGAAATATCAGGAATTAGCTTGTATCAAATAACTAAAAATTCTTAAGGGTCTCCGTAAAATAAAAGCACAGTTTTGCGAAAAAAAATGGCTTTTTTAAAAATAAATATTTTTAAAAACAAAATGGTTTCCCCACTGAATCCAGCCAGTCCACAGTATTATTCCCATTATTCATACATTTTATTTTTTTTAACAATTTATATTTAAAAACAAAATGGCTTCCCTCTGAATCCTGCCAGCCCACAACATTACTTCCCATTCTTATATATTTTCGTAGAATAAATATAATTAAAAAAAGAAAACATTCCCCCCCCCCTTCCCCTGAATCCCTATAGTCAACAGGTGGCCTATTTACTTTCCATTTTTATATTTTTGATAATAAAACACATATTAAAAAACAAAATGGCTTATCTCTGAACCCAGTCTATTCTACAGTATTTTTCCCCAGCTTTAATATTTTTTAAATAAATATATGTTAAAAAACAAAATGGCTTCTGTCTGAATCCAGCCAGTCCACAGTATCATTTCTTAGTTTTGATATTTTCTTTAATAAATAAATTTATATTAAAAAACAAAATGGCTAATCCATGAATCCAGCCAGTCCATGTATCATTTCTTAGTTTTGATATTTTCTTCAAAAAATAAATCTATATTAAAAAACAAAATGGCTAATCCATGAATCCAGCCAGTCAACAGTATTATTCCCCAGCTTTCGTATTTTTCAAATATATTTATTTAAAAAAAACAAAATGGCTTCTACCTGAATCCAGCCAATCCACAGATTTATTACCCAGTTTCAAATTTTCTTTCAAAATAAATTTAAATTAAAAAAACAAAATGGCTTCCCCATGAAACCAGCCAAACCACAAAAGATCCCAAACTTTTAATATTTCATAAAACTTTTCATAAATATTTTATCAAAAATAATTTATCACAAACAACAACAACAACCACCACGTATAAAAATGTTTACACTAGTTAAATAATTAATCGTACACACCTGGGTATTACCTGGTTATATAAAAATAAATCAGGTTTGGGTCCCCCACCCAATTACACGTTTTAGGCCTAGCAGGATTTTGGCCCTTTGGGGATTTTGGGCCATTTTGTTTCCTTATTTTTCTGGCCCATCCCAAAAGCACATTGTAAAAACAACAGCTTTTTGTTTTTCAAAAGTAGGCCTATATAATTTTTCAATTGTTTATTTTATCATGGCATTAATGTTGTTTTAATTAATTATTTTCAGGGCATATTTTTGCATAATAAATAATGAAATGCATCCGGATTTATACCAAAAAATGGCTCATAACCCTTAAATAAACATTTTCAAAATTTATGCACATATTGCATTAATCATTTATGCAAATTAGTTTTTGGCATTGTTTGTTGTTTTAATCAAGGTGCAACAGGAGTATAACATAAACTGCATTAATTTGTAGTTTATAATTAGGTTTTTCAAAATTTTTTTAAAATAAATTACTTGTTATTTTTAATTTAATTAATTAAATATTATGGCATCAGGTATCCTTTAATATGCTGTAATTTATTGCTTTTTATGCAAATTGTTATTTATTATTTAATAGTTAGCATAGATTATTAAATAGTTAGAGCTTATTCTAAGAAAATTCAAGAATTTCAAATAAATACTATAAAGATTCACGAAATTGAAGAAAAAAACTAGAAATTCTGATAAAAATGCAAAAATATAAAAAAATTAAAAAGTTTTCAATCATATAAAAGAAAAAACATCCAAATTTCTATAAAATTCAGTGTAAATCCAAGAAATTTTCATTAAATTTAAAGAAAATAAAGTAGATTTTATACCATTCGATAAAATGTCAATAAAATTTAAGAAATGAAAAGAGAATTTTACAAAATGTCAATAAATTCAAAGGAAATTCAAGAAATTCTAATAAAATTCATTGAAAATCCAAGAAATTGAAAGAAAAAGCCCAGAAAATTTCCATAAAATTTAAAAGAAAAGAAAGTAAAATTGTAACAAAAAATTTAAGAAAAATCCACGAAATTGTAATAAAATTTCAGAAAAATTTAAGAAATTGCTATAAAATTTAGGAAAAATCCACGAAATTGTAATAATAAAATTTTAGGAAAATCTACAAAATGATAATAAAATTTAAAGAAAATTTGAGAAATTGTAATAAAATTTAAGGAAAATTTAAGAAATTGCAATAAAATTTAAAGAAAATCCACGAAATTGTAATAACATTTATGGAAAATTTAAGAAATTGCTATAAGACTTAAGGAAAATTTAAGAAATTGTAATAAAATTTTAGGAAAATCTATACTAAATTGGAAGAAAACAGTTTAACGTAAAATTCCCCAAAAAAATTTCTATAAAATTCAAAGAAAATCCAAGAAATTTTATGAAATTCAATGAATAGGACACGTACAAAATTTCAAAAATTCTAAGAAAATTCAAAAAATTTCAACAATATTCAAAGAAAATTAATTGAAAACAATAGAAGGGAAATCCAGAAAATTTCAACATAAGTTAAAGGCAATGGTTAACTTACTATGAGCCACGGGTTAAGGCAAACAACAAGCTGGTACCCAATCATGTTTTTAGCCATTTACTTAGCCAATTTAAATCTGTTTACCGTGGCCAGTATTGTACCATTATGCCTTAACTATTTTTTTCAATTCATGTTAGTGTCTGACCATGGTTTGGTAACAATGACCCCAAGGTTACGGTCCCCCTTCAGCCACCCTGCACTTAAATTAGTAGAAACAAGGAGCCACTTGAATTTCAAATGCACTTTTTGTTTGTCTTAATAATTTTATGGCCTTTTCACAGACTTCCATATTGTTATAATAATATAATTCCAAAGGGGGAAAAAAACAAAATGGCCGCAAGGGCCTAATAGCATAAGGTTGGAAAAACAATCATTATAAACATTACTGGGGGAAAAAATGGCCCAATTTAGGGTAAAAAAAACCCCCAAAACTATTAAACGATTCAGGTGTCAAGTGCAGTCATAATACAGCAATTGTATGACGCCATACAAAATGGCCTCCAGTGCCAAAGTCTACCTTTTGCAACTGTAATTTTATGATACTTTTCCTTTAAAAATATAATGACAACTTATTAGGGAATAACCCCTGGGGGGGAACTAGGCAGTAGCCCCTCCCCCAAGAAGCCATCTTTTTTTGTTAACATTTTTCGGAAAAAAATCATTTAAAATTTGCAAAATAAAATGGATTGGATTGGATTTAAATTGTCCGGTACTTTATGGTCCTGCCTCATAGTGACGTCATGATCATATGATGATAGTGTGACGTCACAAAATGTATCATAAATTAGATCACCAGGTTTATAAATCATTAATTAACATGTCGGTACTTTATGGTCCAGCCTCATGGTGACGTCATATCATGATAAGTGCTACTAGTGGGACTACGTATTCGTATATGACGTCAGAATTCCTCTAGTTTTTCCAAAATTAAAGACAGATGACGTATTCTGGGAACCAGTTCTGCCACCAGGTGGGGCAATGTAACTGTTCAAAGACTGTTAATTCGTATGTGACGTCAGAATTTCCATGTTTTCCCCCAAAATGACATGTTTTCTGGGAACCAGTTTTGTCACCAGGTGGGGAAATTTAACTGTACAAAGACTGCGTAGGGAAATATGACGTCAGAATTTCTGGGTTTTTTCCCCCAAAATTACATGTATTCTGGGAATCAGTGCTGCCACCAAGTGGGGCAGTGTAACTGTTCGAAGACTTGCGTATTTGTATATGCATGACGTCAGAATTTTTCTAGTTTTTCAAAAATGACACGAATTCTGGGGAACACTGCTGCCACCAGGTGGATCAGTGTAACTGCCCTTGCATATGACGTCAGAAACTTTCTAATTTTTTTCAAAATAACAAGTAATTTGGTAACCAGTGCTGCCACTAGGTGGGGCAGTGTAACTGTTCAAAGACTGCATTTTCGTATATGACGTCAGAATTTCCCTGGCTTTTCCAAAATGACAAACATTCTGGGAATCAGTGCTGCCACCAGGTGGGACAAATTACAAAAACTGCATATCCGTATATGACGTCAGAATTTCCCTGGTGTTTTTCAACATTAGGGCACATGCCACGTATTCTGGTAACCAGTGCTGCCACCAGGTGAGACAGTGTATGACGTCAAAATTTCCCTAATTTTCCTAATCATTAGGGCACATGTCACATATTCTGGGAACCAGTGCTGCCACCAGGTGGGGCAGTGTAACTGTTCAAAGACTGCATCCGCATATGACGTCAGAATTTCCCTGGTTTTCCGAAATGACAAACATTCTGGGGACCAGTGCTGCCACCAGGTGGGGAAGTGTATGACGTCAGAAATTCCCTGATTTTTCCAATCATTAGGGCACATGACACATTCTGGGGACTAGTGCTGCCACCAGGTGTGGCAGTATATGACGTCAGAATTTCCCTGATTTTCCCAATCATTAGGGCACATGTAGCCTACACGATATGCATTCAAGTGGCAAAATTCGAGCCAAAAGTACCAAGAAAAGCGCCTTTCTAATAGCTATAGATTTTGTTGGCAAATCTAATTAATAACGCTTGTGATTCCATGACAACCCAGGCAAGCCCTCTGGCTTTAATGCATTAGGATTAACGAATTTTTTGAGGAATTAAGCCTAGCTGCCAAAAGGTATAAGCACTCACAAAATATTAGGCCCTGATGAACATGATGGGAGCCATGGGACAGATTATATATATATATATACAACAGAAAATAGTTTAATCTTGACAATTTATCGGTTATGCATTGCTTATCAAATGCTTTAAAAAAATATTTAAAACAGAAAAAAAATGTCAGAAAATGGTAAGAAAATGTATTGGGTTAGCATGTCATAAGTGAATTTAATTTGAAGTACATTTTTAAATGCATTATAAATTTTATATTGAAAATGTATTATAATTTACATTAAAATACATTTATAAATGCCTAGAAATGTACATTGATAAATAAATACAAGTACATTTACAAGTGCATTACAATTTATATTAAAATATTTTAATTATTAAATATTTTGTATATATTAGGATAATGTATTGTAATATATTAAATATTTTAAAATATATTTTAACTGATTCAGTGTCTTAATAAAAATGCATCCATAAATACATTTCTTAATGCATTTGCAGGAATCCCTTTAATAATGTAATGCTTTTCAATGTGAAATCACACAGAAAAATTCAAAGAAGTTGCTGCAGAACTGAGATTACTCTGCGTTGAATTGAATTGAATGTGTCTCAAAATATTGGTAAATTTTAAATACCATGACTTACTCTAAAAACCAAGGCATTTCTCACAAAAAAAAATACATCTTAAAATGCATTGTACCAGGAAAAGCATTTTCAAACACCTTTGTTATGCATTTCAAAATACATTTCCCATAAATTATTCAAGTTGAGAAATATATTACCCAAAAATGCACTGAGTCCCAAAATACGTACATGCTCAAATGACCCAGAAAATGCATTTTCTGTAAAAGTATTGTGAAATATATTTTCAAATTACTTCCAAAAATACATTTTGAAATGTATTTAAATGTACCTACTTTTTACAGAATTTTAAGCAAAATTTATATGAAATATTAAAACATTTGCAGAAAAGAAAACGTTTTTCTTCTCAAATCACATCCAAAACCCAAAAACAAAATTTCAAAAATGTGTAATTTACTTTAAAATGTAGCAGTTCTGCAAAAAAAAAACTGGGAATTATATATATTATATTTGGCACAATTCTGAAATAATATATAATGCTAATAAACAATATAGTATTTTATTGTTACTATGAATTACTCAGTGAAATAATATTACGCTAACCCATTCACATTTTGCAAAAAATAAACAAAATAATAAAAAAATAATAAAAAGTAAAATAAAACTTAGTTTCTAAACAAACTTTGTGTGGGAAAATAAAAATTAAATAGGATCATAGTATAATATTTTTAGTTAAAAATAACTTATCTCTATACAGATAAGTATACGTTAACTAGTTGAAAACGTGAATTCTAATGAATATTTTGCAAATTTTTATAGGTTAAAGAGTTTAAAATAAAGATTTGCAGAAAGATTTGCGAGAAAAAAAAGTGGAAACAATCTTTAAATCAAATGCATTTCTCAAAAAAAAATTTAAGTTAATTACTGTACCTGAACATTTGAAATTTATTCCCTGACTTTCCATGTAGGAAAGGATCCTGACATGCTTCTCTTAAAAAAACAGATTCGATAAATTCTTTTTCAATTTATTTACTAACTTTTCAAGCTGGTTACCATATAAACCTTTAAAATTCCTTTAAAAAACCTGATTTTTCAAAGCTTTTTTGCAATTTATTCCTTGACTTTACAAGTTGAAATGGATTATGAAATATTTTTCCAAAAAAATGCTGATTTGCAAATATTTTTGCAATTTATTCCCTGATTTTCAGGTTGGAATATGAGCCTTAAAAATTCTTTTAAAAAAAAACTTATTTAAACAACATTTTTGTAAATTATTCCCTGACTTTATAGGTTTAAATTAATCTAGGAAATTATTTAAAAAGCAGATTTTTAAAACTTTTCGTATAATTCATTTCTTGACTTTCCAGGTTGGAATATAATTCTTTAAAAATCAATGTTCAAAAACATTTTTGAAATTTATTCCCTGAGTTTTAAAATTTGCATTGAATCACGAAATATTTTTCTTAAAACCAAGCAGGTTTCTGGACCATTAAAATTTATTCCCTGACTTTCCAGGATTGAATTTCTTATGAAATATTTAAGAAAATTAAGCTGATTTCCTGACCATTTTTTAAACGTTTTCCATGGCCTTTCAGTTTGCAGGAAAACCCCGAAAATACTTTTCTTAAAAATTTAGCGAATTCTCTGAAAATATTTATTTTCCCCAAACTTTCCAGCTTAAAATATACCATGAAATCAAGATAAAAGTGTAACACACGCCAGACGGTAATGGCATATCATTAGTATAATCCCAAAAGTAATTTTTTTTTTCAGAAATTGAAATTTTTATGCAAAATTACCAAAAACCAAAAATTACTAATCTGTAAAAAAAAGCACTAATTTTCTTGCAAATATTCTATCAAAATATCTATGCACCAATATTTAAAATCTCGAATTTAAAAAATAAAAATAAAACCATAATTACGAAAATTATATTAATAAAAACCCAAGCATAAATAAATTACAAAAATTTATCTAAAATTACAAAAATAAAAGTACCAGAATATCAGTACAAATTGGTACTGCATGCAGTATCCAAATAATTATTATAATTACTGCTAAAAATAACCAGTCAATGAATATCTGTGTATAATTATGAATTTTGAAACATTTTCCATAATGATTTATAGGAAAAAAAATTACAAAACTTTCTAGACCATTAATCTGATTGTTATAAACTGAACTAAAAATGTAGGCATTATTTTGATAATAATAATAATATACAAATTTTCCTCTTATAAATTTGCTATAAATAATGGACAGGATTTTTAGCTGTAATAATCCCAAGCATGTATGATTATAACAAATTCATGTTGTCATAAAACGGAAGTGGTAAACCACGCCCACTTAGCCAATGTTGACAGGTTAGGATATGTACGAATTATACAAAAAAATACCGAAAAACATTTAAACCTAAATTAATTTGTACAAGAAACCCCCAACCAACTTAAAAAAATATATATTTATTCAAATATTTAGAAATATTTATTAAAATTTGCAAAAAATATTTCAAACTTTATGAAAAAATAAAAATAATTTGTCTTAATTTTCTTAATCTACCTTTATTAAAATTTAATTAGTTTAAGCTTTTAACTTCATTCTACTTCAAAGAAGGCAAATTTTTCCATTGAAAAGCCAGCTTTTCAGTGAGAAATTTTGTCTTCTTTTAACTGAAGGACAACGTCAAATTATTCACATTTGTTACATCATTACGAAAATGCATTAGGGTATTAACATTATCTTGAAATATATAGGCCTACATTATATGAATCCACTTAAAAGGAGGCAAAATTACCCATTGAAAAGCCTGTTTTTGAATGGGGAATTTTGTCTTCTTTTAACAGAACACATTTCAAAGTAGTCAAAGTAGTTAGATCATTACGAGAATGTTAATACTATTATGGTCCTAAACTCTATACTGAAATGTATACACTATTTGAGGCCACTTAAAAGGAGACAAATTTTCATATTGAAAAGCCTGGTTTTCTATGAGAATTTTTGTATTCTTTTAACTAAAGACAATTTCAAATTACTCAAATTTGTTACATCATTAGGAGAATGCTAATACTACAGGGTCCTAAACTGTATTGAAACATATACAGTATATATGAATTCACTTAAAAGAAGGCAAATTTTCCCATTGAAAAACCTGGTTTTCTATGAGAATTTTTGTATTCTTTTAACTACAGACAATTTCAAATTACTGAAATTTGTTACATCATTAGGAGAATGCTAATAGGCCTACTACATGGTACTAAACTATTGAAATACATACATTATATGATTCTACTTAAAAGAATACAAATTTCCCTATAGAAAAGCATGTTTTTCAATGAGAAATTTTGTCTTCTTTTATAACTGAAGACTAACTTCATAGAATTCAAATTTTTTACATTATTACCAGAATGCTAATAATACAGGATCCTAAAAAGCTTGAAATATATGCACTATATTAATCCACCTAAAAGAAGGTAAAATTACCCATTGAAAAGCCTATTTTTGAATGAGAAATCTTGTATTCTTTTAAGCCAAAACTGCACTACATATTCTATATTCTGTGCCAACGAAAAATAATTCCCAGAATAATCAACAGTTAATATAGCAACTCATTCACCAAACAAAACCTGATCCAAAAATTATTATTAAAATCGATATTTTTCTAATCCCAAAAAACCCAGAATGCAAATGGCGGCAGCTGCGCATGCGCCCATTAATATTGCAATATGAATTGATTTCAGCCCAACCCCCCCTATTGAACCGCACTAGGTTACGATCACCACCTGTCGACCGCCCTTCCCAGCAGCCTTTGCGACCGCCCACATGCTACGGGACCGTTGCCCATAGCAACACCATACAGGTATTACATATATGCCCATATACCACACATGGAAACAGTACGTGTCAACTTTACATCATTTTGACATGCAGAACTGCGCATGCGCCAACCAACCAACCGCCCGTTCCGCCCCAATCCTCCCACACTCCTAGGCTGAAGCGCTTCGCCAACCGTGATAAGGAACAACATGTTGCTGTATAATTATTATATCAAAATATGAGAGAGAAAAACAGGGCGGATTTATAGTTCATTCAAAGGGCCTAAAAGGCCCTTCAAATAGACCTACTACAGTTAGTAGAATAGACAAAATTGCAGCAGTCCAGTGACGTCACTTATAGACCTCAATACATTTAGGATATCTACAGGACTGTTTTGCCAGTTTATTCTCCAACTCAAGATGTGAATTTTTTCTAAAAAATACAGGCCCTTAGGAATTTTATACAAAATATTTTTCAAACTAAATTAAAAATTATTACATGATTTATATATATAAATACATTATAAACCTAATACAGATTTTTTTCCGCCCCAGAATTATATATGCTTATTTTCAAAAGTTTAGGAATATTATATAAGAACTTTGTTATTTGAAATACTGGATAGCAATTCTTCCCTAAATTTTGGAAATACAGGACCACAGCCTACTAAGATTTTTTTTTTATTTTATGCATAATAAGGCCTGGCAAGTTGAGATTTTTGGTGATATCGCTTGAGTTTCCAGTTTCTTCCGCAAAAATGAACAACTTGGCGCTGACTACCGAGCGTTTTCCCAAGATCCCTCGCGTTTTGACAGCAGATAGGGCATAACAATACGTGTGACT